>JACEEZ010009942.1:15000-40000 GCA_016584305.1 Chionoecetes opilio | reverse complement strand
CTCTCTCTCTCTCTCTCTCTCTCTCTCTGATTCACTTTAATTTCCGCACAAAAACTTGACAACAATAGGTCCTTGACACTGGTGCCTCCCTCTTTACTTTCCCCTCTCTTACCCCTCCCATACCTCTTTCATTCCTGCTTTATATCTAAACATTGAAGTATTTCCAAACACTGTATTTGATACTTCCCTTACCTCCATGACAGGTTTTTCTCTCTCTCTCTCTCTCTCTCTCTCTCTCTCTCTTCTCCTCTTCTCTCTCTCTCTCTCTCCTCCTTCTCTCTCTCTCTCTCTCTCTCTCTCTCTCTCTCTCTCTCTCTCCTCTCTCTCCTCTCTCTCTCTCTCTCTTATACTACTATCATATTTATATATATATATATATATCTGTTTTGTAATAGGCAACTATTTATACTTTAAGTTTGCCGCCTCTATGTTTCTAGCATAGTAGTGACCTCTAACGTCGCCCACTTGCGGACAAGGTGAGCGTGGGTCAGCCGCCAGGTCAAGGTAGTTCTCTCAGTGTTGCCGCCGGGGTCAGACGTGGTATCAGTGTTTAACGTCTTGGCGGCAGCTGATTTTGTACCAATAACTCATCATTAACTACACATAAAGAAACAACACAAGTGTATTCTTCCTCCCGAACACACACACACGCAACGTTACACGACCAGGCACGTCCATAAGGGCGTGATTCACCGAACCACACAACACGTGCCTTCCGCTCAGGCCGGTAACAGGAAGGTTCGACGGAATGCATTTTCGACGATACCGTCGAAACTTCCAACATAGTGCATCGTCGAACCTTCCAAGTCAGCCCCGTCGAACCCTCTCATTCATTCCCTTCATAATATTTTAGATTTTTCATCATGCGCAATTTAACATATCGTTGGTATAAATTAGAATTAGTTTGTTAATTTGATATTATAATTGAAAATTGAATATTTGTAAATCTCCCCACAAACTTATTAGGTGCCGTTTTCTGTTGTCTAAAACTGTGACCATCAGGAGGGCAGTGCTTTAGCCTGAGGATGAATTTAAGCCGCACAAACAGTAGGTCTACTGTTGTTCATTGTTTATTAGTCTTTATCGCTAATTGGTTTTATTAAATACAATATTAATGATAGGCAAGCTAAGGTTGATAGGTGTTACCACGTTAGGCTGGGAAACAACGAAGATAAAGGGGGATCTTGGCTGTATATGCTTTTCACTTCAATTTTGGTGGGCAATGATCTAGTAACTTTGCATTTTATATTAATCCTTTCAATGACAAAATATCTTTAGGTTTTACTCTATGATAGACATATTGGAAGTTTCGACGGAGTTCGACGGTACCGTCGAAACCTCCATTTTCTACCGTCGAAAGTGCATTCCGTTGAAACTTCCTGTTTCTTCAATGTATACCGCCACGCTACCTACAACCAATCCCTACCACGGTGACTACGAGGACAACAAGCTATAAGCCACCATAACATTGGCGGCAGTTAACAGTGGTTTTGGTTCGTGTGTTGCCTTTTCATCTGTGTGTGTGTTGCTGGTCGAGCCACGAGGGACCTCGTGTCCACTTTCACGATTGCTGTTGTCCTGTGCCGCTTCATATTGGCTGCAACTACCAGTCGTTGTTTCCCACAATTGCTCTCTCATCCACGACGCCTGTGCTGTTCCCTTCGGTATGCTCCTGCCGTTTCCAGTCCTGCTGTCTAGCCTCGCAGCCCTACTTCGGCTCCACCTACATCGCCTGCTGCTGTGCTCTGCTGTCCAGTCACGCCGCCCTCCGTCGGCTAGCTTCTGTCTGCTGTTTGGCCTTCCTTCCACGCCCGTGCTTTGTCTCCTGCAGCGCCTTTTTCAGACGTCTCCAGCGTGCCGTTCCCTGCGGTTCCATTCCTGCCCATTCCTCCTCGTCATCGTCGTCGCGCCCCAAGCCCTACAGTACTTCGTTATGCGTGATTTGCGAGTGTTCCGTTAGTAACGTTATGTTTTTTTTGTGTTTTTTTTTTTTCATTATATTCCACGCGGACATTTTTGTGGTATTTTTCTCTAGCCAGTGCGTTATTTTTCTTGGCCTCTTAACTTTTGTGAGTGCTGTTTTGTGTGAATTTTTTTTAGTGTAGATTCCAGTGTTTTGTGTTCGAGAAAATACTTTGTCACGCTATTTTTTTTTCATGGCGTAGTTGTGCCCGGCTGTCGTCAAGCTCCCTTCCCTGTGCTCGCCTGTGATTGGCCCAGGCATCACCTGATTCCCTAACACGTGTTCAGCCCCCCCCTCCCCCTCTGGCTGCGAGACAAGGCCTGACCGGCTTATCTCTTTGAGCCCACCGCGCCCAGAATGACCTGACGCGCACCCCCCTCCCCCCCCCGTGCCCTGACCTTCCCGTCAGGTCAAGGTTTCGTCCCACGTGGTCTGTTACCTCCACCCCCCCCAGCCCAACCGCTTGCCCTCCTTTCTCCCCCCATTCCCCCGCGCCGCTGTTCGCAAGCCTCCCTCCTCTCGGAAACGCTTGGACGGCGCCCATCACTTCTCCTCCAGGTGACTGACTGGATACATATGACTTTCTGCAGTTACGTGAGTGTGTTTTCAAGATCTTCCCTTCTGTGCTTCGTCGCAGGGTTGTAAATTTGTATATGTGTATATTAGATTAGGTATAGTTATATTTATTTCCATATAGGTATATGTAGTATATACATTTTTTTTTTTTTTTTTTGTAGGGTCTTTCAGCTCACTTGCAGTTTTTATTTCCGTGTCATATATTTCTGCCGTGTTTTCTTTCTTTCTCCATGACCCTCACATTAGGCCTTGCCCTCTGCTGCTTGTGAGCCTTTATCCTATCGGACAGTAGTCTTCTTTCAGTTAATCTTCAAATTTTCCGTGTGTGTTCCCATTTTCTTTTCCCTCACGGGCTACCACTCATCATACCATAGTTTCCCTGGCTACTTTGGTGCCTGATTTGCTCTTCTCTCTGTGTATATACTAGCGTTTCTGGTTTTTGCCTATGGTTCACAAGGACGCTGATTTCGTCAGAGTGCTGCGATCACGCACTGTAGTTCCTTTCGGTTCAGTTCAGGAAATCCCATTCACTATGGCCCCTAATGATACTAAGCTGCATGCCCCGCCGGTGGCTGCACCATCACTTACTCCAACCATTAAAATTCTACACCAGGACCCCATTGTCAAACGTTTTTCTGGGGAGGATCCTTCCTATTCGGCGCTCAATTTTCTTGGATTGTGCGAGGACTTAATGCGTAATTCAAGCTTGGTGTTGGATCTCGACAAAATTGCCTTTGTGCCTTTTGTAGCAAAATTTGCCAACTTGTACCAAATTCACGAGCGGCAAGGATGATGTTGGCCAGTGCGTTTCAGTCTGGCCTAAATAACAGTTATCATGAGTTAAAGGACACTTTTCTTCAGGCGTTTGGTTCAGGTCAGCATCGTGGTGGTTTACAATGGGTATTTCGCATGACTGACTCTCTCACTAATCGTCTTGGCACGGCTGATCATTTTGATGGCCAAGCTCTCGCTGCGCAAATCGCTAATGACGCAGTATCATCACTGCGTAAGGCTGATTGGTTCAGAGACGACGCCATATCTTGCAAGGACCTTCGCGTAATCCTGGAATATGCCATGTTTGTTGCTCATTTAACTCCTGAACGTCGCTGCGTTGCCTCCTCCATTGATTTTACTGCCAAAGACAGACTGCTAGATTTCGCTTCAACTATTGAAAAGCGTATTGCAGAAAGTTCTCTTCGTGTCCCTCCGGCGCCGTCGCCTCATAACACCCCGATCGCGCCTGTTATGTTTAATGCTGTTGGTTCTTCTGCTTCTCCTCCCTTGCTGTGTTCATTTTGCTCGAGGACAGGCCATACCTCACAGCGTTGTTTCCGGCGTAGACGACAAGTTGCTCGCGAGACTCCTGCCCCACAGGGCTCGTTCCCTCCCCCTTCCTCTCATTCTCGCGAGAACACTTCAGCTCGCTCGTACTCAGACGCCGCTACGCGTCCTCCTCCATTGCCTCCCTCCCCGAGGTCGCAGCCTTCTCGCTCCTTTAATAAACGTGGTGGTTCTCAGACTCCTCGGTTCTGTCACGTTTACGGTTTTGGTGGCCACGGTTCAGATGACTGCTTCACGCTTCTCAATATGCGTGACAGACGTGCTTCACAGGTGCACTCGTCAGTTCCTCAGTCGGGGGAAGATTCGCGCCGCAGGCCTGCCGGACCGGATTAGCTAATGCACACCTGCAGCGGCGACTCCCCACGGCTGATTCTCTGTCATTCTCTTTGCCATGTTCACAGTCTGTGGTCAGTTCTGTCGTCGCCGCTTGCTCTCAGCACCCTCTCTTGACGATGCAAGTGAACATTGGTAGGTCCCGTCTGTCTTTGGGAGTGGACACAGGTTCTTACGTTAATGTTTTATCTGAAGCTGCATTTTTGGAATTACAAACTAGTTTTCCTGATGATGGTTTTCATCTCGAACCTTCTCATTTTCATCTTTCAGGCGTTGGAGGTTCTGCTCTGATGATTTTAGGGGTTGTATCACTCCCAGTTCGTCTTGCTGAGTCATCTTCTTTCCATGCCGATTTATATGTAGTGCGTAGTTTTGCGTTACCTTGCCATGGTTTGCTTGGTCTTGGCTCGCTTACGCAGCATGGTATTGATATACATCCAAGTCAAAGCGCTCTTTCGTTCAATGGACGTTTTCTTCCTGCCATGACTGAAGCGGCACCTTTGCTTCGTGCTCCGCCTCCTCCTTGCATGCCAGTGACCAATCTAAATACGGAGCGCTCCTCCTCACAATGTTTGCCTCAGCGCAACGATGAATCGCGCCGTGTTTTTCAGCAATGGCCTTACGTTTCAGCTATTTTAGTGGGTGACCAAATCGTTCCTGTACGTACAGCTGCTGGCCTGCCTGTTCGTGTCTCTGAGGCTCCTATAGGCAGCGATGTTTTGTGCCTAAGTGAAACTATGCGCATCAATCGCCTTGGCCTCGAGTCTACTCTATGCACCGTGCGCCCTGGTCATATCACAGATATCCTTGTTCTCAATAACACGGGTGCATCAATTACAGTTAAAAATGGTACTTTCATGAGCAAATTTCAGGTTTACGATAATCCTGTTCAGGACAGCCCACCACTACTTCCTGTGGCTTCTATTTCGGCCTTGCAGGATTGAGTCTTCTCAGGCTTCACAGGCTGACGTTGTTGAGCGTCTTAAGCCTTTTGTACGTGTTAGTGACTATCCTGGCGAGAAAGATGAACTCCTTCAAACTCTTGCACAATTTCGCCAGGTTAGTGCGCTGCCGGATGAGCGTTTAGAAGTTACTGATCATGCGTCTCACGTCATACACTTACAGCCTGATACAAATCCTGTGTACACACCTTCTTACAGGTTGCCTCATAGCCAAATAGGTATAGTTGATGATATGATACACGACATGTGCGAGCAAGGTGTTATTCAGGAATCCCAGTCTCCTTGGAACTCGCCTTTGTTTCTCGTCCCCAAAGAAAGACGCGTCATGGCGACCAGTCATTGACTTTCGTCGGGTCAATGATGTAACGGTCTCGGATCATTATCCTCTGCCTCTCTTCAGTGACCTTTTACAAAGCATTGGCCGTAATAACACTATTTTCTCTAGCCTCGACCTAGTTTCAGGCTATTGGCAAGTGCCTCTTGACGAGCGCTCTCGTGAGGTCACTGAATTATCTACCGCGTCCGGGCATTACGAATGGTTACGTATGCCCTTTGGATTGAAAAATGCACCTCCTACCTTTCAAAGGTTGATCAATTCCTTGTCTTCAGGCATGCTAGGTAAAAGTGTTTTCGCTTATTTGAACGATATAATTATCGTTAGCAAAGATATGGCGACTCATTTCTCTCAACTCAAAGCAGTGTTCGGAAAACTGCATTAGGCAGGTCTCAAAGTAAAACTTGCAAAGTGTGAATTTCTGAAATCTCGAATCCAGTTCCTTGGTCATGTCTGGGATCGGGATGGTATTCACACGGTGGACACTAAAGTTAGAGCGGTCAAAAATTTCCCTACGCCAAAGTCTACGGAAAATGTACGCTCTTTTTTTGGTCTTGCGGGCTACTATCGCTCCTTTATAAAAGGTTTTTCGTCGGTAGCGTCCCCCTTAAACACTCGTGAAGAAGGATTCTCATTTTCAATGGAGCCCAGCGCTATAACAGAGTTTCAATGCTTTAAAGCATGCCTTATGCAATGCTCCTGTTCGTAACTTTCCATACTTTTCTGAGCCATTCGTTCTCTGCACGGACGCATCTGCTCTAGGCCTTGGTGCTGTTCTTATGCAGTCAGATGACAGAGGTAAGAATCATGTCATTGCGTTTGCCAATCGCGTCTTGGACGATGCTGAATCTCGCTACTCAGTCACTCATCTCGAAGCCCTTGCCGTGGTCAGGGCTCTCAAGCATTTCAGGAACATTATCTTTGGCTACCCTATTAAAGTTTTCACCGATCACGCTCCTGTGACTGACTTATTCAAGGGTAAGAACCTCAATGGGCGCCTCGCTCGTTGGTATCTGACGATACTCGAGTTTTCGCCAACATTCAAGTACTTGCCAGGACGCCTTAATGTTGTTCCTGATTCATTGTCGCGTAAGATACTTGTAGCTCCTGTTTTTGTACTTCCTAACCTGTCCCTTGATCAGTTACGTGATGAACAACGTCAAGACGACCAGTGGTCTAAAGTCATCTATGCCCTCGAATCCGGCGATGATTCCACTCTTCCATGCATGCCCCTGCCTTTGTCTGAATTATCATTGTCTGATGATGGCGTTTTACGTCGTAACACTGTGATTGCGCAGAGACGTGTTCACCAGTTAGTCACTCCTGATGTTTATAAGGACGTTGTGCATCACTTGCTCCATGACGTTCCTCATGCTGGCCACCCTGGTCGCGATAGATGTCTAGCTGATGCCCGACAGAAATACTACTGGCAAACTATGCGAATCGACGTTGAGCGTCACGTCGCACAGGGCCTTTCCTGCGCACAACACAAAGGTGCTGTGATTAAACCAGCCCCTACCCTGGAGTACATAACCCCTGATGGCCCATGGGATACCATTGCCATAGATCTTCTAGAGCTTCCTCGTAGTCATCAAGGTTCTACGTATGTCTGCATTGATCGCTTCATTCGCTTTGTCGTCGTGGCGCCACTACCTAATAAGTCTGCGGATGCAGTTGATCATGCCTTAGTGACGCATGTTTTCTGCCCCTACACAACACCTCGAGTGATTGTGTCTGATAATGGAACAGAATTCAAGAATGGAGTCCTGGAAGCGATTTGTCGCCAGTATGACATTACTTAAACTTTCACGGTCATTTACCACGCGGCCTCAAATGGTTTGGTTGAGCGTGTCAACATGAAAATTTTCGAGAATCTGCGACATGTAGTTGGCTCTATTTATGAGGCTTTGTAAGATTGGCTGCCTCAAATAGTAGCTTCCATTAATGGTGCCTCAAACAGCGCCACTGGAAAGACACCACACTACATTATCTACGGGCACGAAAAACGTCTTCCATACGACTTACTCGCTCAGCGCCCCGCACCCTTGTACTCGGTGGATGATTATGCTAAGACTCAGTTGCACGTCTTTAGTAAAATTCACGCCGCGGTACGTGACAAACTGCAAGCCTCGAGAGCGGAGGTCATCAACCGACAACACAAGCGTGCTCAGCCTGTCACTACTGGGTTGGTGAAATAGTCATGCGAACTACCCCTGAACGCCATTCGAGGCTCGCTGCTAAATTTTCCGGTCCTTATCTAGTGGTTGATAAACTTCATGGTCACAAATTCTGAATCTTAAATCCTCTTCAAAACACCACTCAAGTTGTTCATGTTGATAGCCTCAGAACAATGAATGCGCCTCGTCCTAATGCCGTGACCGATGACGAGTCCCCGCTTGATCGCAATGACTCTGGCTCTGAATCTCCGCGACTATCGGCAAAAACTTATATCGGCTAACCGTCACTAGGTTTTCAACCTTTTTTTTGCCCTATCTGCCGCATACACCGGCTCATGTTTTAATATTAATTAATTATTATAAGTTTTTGTACTTGTTTTGAGTGCGCAAGGCTCACACAGCTCCGGTATCGGCTACTTCTTGCCACACCACTCCTACACATTTTTTTCCCTCGCACTTATTTGTGTTACATTTAAGTTATTTTATTTTACCATTTTATATCTGTGTTTTATTAGTATTCATATTGCAATATCATGCTCTTTTGTTTGTCCTGTGTATGCATTTTTTTTTTTTTTGCAATTTAGATCATTTATTATTTGTGTAATAGGCGCCTTGCCTTATCAGTGGTCTGTGAGGGCACGGCCGGTAGGTGACCGAGTATTGTAATAGGCAACTATTTATACTTTAAGTTTGCCGCCTCTATGTTTGTAGCATAGTAGTGACCTCTAGCGGCGCCCACTTGCGGACAACAAGGGGTGCGTGGGTCAGCCGCCAGCTCAAGGTAGTTCTCTCAGTGTTGCCGCCGGGGTCAGACGTGGTCTCAGTGCTTAATGTCTTGGCAGCAGTTGATTTTGTACCAATATTTCATCATTAATTACACATCAAGATACAACACAAGTGTATTCTTCCTCCCGAACACACACACGCAACGTTCAGGCACGTTCATAAGGGCGTGATTCACCGAACCACGCAACACGTGCCTTCCGCTCAGGCCTATACCGCCACGCTACCTACAACCAATCCTACCACGGTGACTACGAGGACAACAAGCTATAAGCCACCATAACATTTTTTTTCTCTCCCCTTCTCTCTATTTTCGTCCTAGCATTATATTCAGGTCTCATCATTTTATCCCTTTCTTTCTTCCGTCTCCCTTCTTATTTTCTGTCTCCATTACAAAGTTTTGATTTTTCTAACTAAGTTTTTTTCATTTTTCTTTGGTTTCATATTTCTTTGGTTTTCTTTTTTAATTCGTCTCCTATTTTCGTCATATTTTTGTTCCTTCCTTTTCATAAACATAAATTAGGGGTGTACAGAGAGCGGAGAGAGAGAGAGAGAGATAATGAAAAAACGAAAAACAAACTCTCATATTGATAAAACAAATAGTTGATAGGGATACAAGAGTGTGAAGGCGCTGGAAAAGGAGGGGGAAGAGGAAGATAATCAAGAGCGAGGAAGAAATATGAGGAAATGATGAAAAAGTGAGGTTGAATCGAGACAACAAATGAAAGAGGCGCGCGTCTCTCTCTCTCTCTCTCTCTCTCTCTCTCTCTCTCTCTCTCTCTCTCTCTCTCTCTCTCTCTCTCTCTCTCTCTCTCTCTCTCTCTCTCTCTCTCTCTCTCTCTCTCTCTCTCACAAACACACAAAAAACACACATATAGTATTACTCCTCACACATCACCTTCACATCCATGAAAATGAAAAAAAAAAAAAATCGCTTCAAAAATTATAAACACTAGTATATACATTTTTTTAGCATAACTAAAAGCTGAAAAAAACTCAATCAAACCCTAAAAAGAAAACAAATCTGAGAAATCTATCATGTCAAAATATCAATAACATAAAATCTAATATTCAAACGGATTCTATCTAAAACGTATCTGAGGTGAAACAAGGTGAAACATATGAAAAAAATTGGAGGTATGAATTATACTATTACTTGACATATGCCTAAAAGAGACGATGTGGTAGTGAATAAAAAGATGTTAACACTTATATCAAATGGACCAGAACAAAATAATTATATTATCAAAACTCATTCAAGTGCACATTACTATCTTTCACATTATAAGGTACTGACATAGGACATAAAAAAACATAACAAAAGGATATTTATTGCCAGTTCACGTATAGTAGATAGAAAAGAAAGTTATCATTTGAAAAAAAAAAAAAATGCAATGTGGAAACACGCAAATATTCCCACTGAGATTGAATTATAAGACTCAGCTCAATAACCAGATTTGTTTTGACAATAAATGTTTTTTTTATGACTGCTTGCACTTGCACTGAATTATGAGTGGTAAAAGTGAGTGGTAAAGAATGAATGACTGCCACTGGCTAGGTGTACAATATGAAGAATTGAACCTGAAAATTAGGAATAATTCAGAAAATTATGAAACTGCATACGAGGCATTACCATCACCACCACCACCACACCTATTATAACTACTACTACTACTACTACTACTACTACTACTATTACTACTACTGTTGCTGCTGAAAATATTTAATACAGCAATTAACTACGACAAAACATATGTGGCAGTAAAATTGGAAGACGAACTTATACAAATATATCAATTAAAGGATTAATAGAATAAAAACAAAGCCAAATCCAACACTTCACAAATTATGAATTGATTAATTTTCCTTTGGTAAACGATTAAAAAAGAATATTGTGCTATTGCATTATTGCCAAATAATGCACTGCTTTCAATGTTATACAAAGTTTCTGAGTGTTATTTGTTCTAAACTTTCTTTGTATTATTTTATGTCATCTCGATGTATTTTTTGTTGTTGTTTTGAATACAATGTTTGTGTGACGTAAGTTGAACCGCTGATAAATCAATAAAGCGGTTGTTTATACCATTGTTGTGGTCAATGTTGTGATAAATGTAATGTGTAAGCTTAAAAACTGTTCGTTCTCCTGAATGTGTGTGTGTGTGTGTGTGTGTGTGTATGTGTGTGTGTGTGTGTGTGTGTGTGTGTGTGTGACAGTATATGAGTGTGTGTATGTATGTGTGTGTGTGTGTGTGTGTGTGTGTGTGTGTGTGTGTGTGTGTATTCTAGTTGTATTCATCTATTTGTATTTTACATGGCCTGAGCCACTCTCGTATGACCCATCTCCATAGCTACATTTAATAAGTCATCCTTAGTGCTTAGTGTTGACCGAAACCACCACCCCGGTAAGCGGGTCACAAACCCCTGGTTAACACCCGGTACCCATTCACTGTTGGGTGGACAGGGGCTTGGGTTTTTTAAGAGGACCGCCCATCTGTTTTCGCTTCGCCCAGGGAGGTGTGTGTGTGCGTGCGTGTATGTGTGTGTGTGTGTGTGTGTGTGTGTGTGTGTGTGTGTGTGACAGTGTGTGACAGTGTGTGTGTGTGTCTGTGTGTGTGTGTGTGTGTGTGTGTGTGAATATGCACAAGGCTCGTGGCTGGGGCAATTTGATGTTTCCATTCGAGAGTTGCTTGTTATCGGAAGGGATCCTGCATGGGGACTCGAGCGTGTTGACCCCCGGTAGTGGCGTCGTAGGGTGGCTGAGGCGATGCGCCCTCTGGCGAATGCCCCCAATGATTGATTGATTGATATCTGAAGGGAAATTCAACCCTACCGCACCAAAGTTCCAAGATCCTAACTCCAACCTTACTTAATATGGAGTCCTTACTAACACCACAACCTCCCCCTCTCCCCGGCAGTCGCCAAGCTCCAGCAGGAGAAGCTGCCGCGCTGGACACACTCCTTCGAGCCCGCCGACCTCCGCGTAGCCGAGGCATGCCGCGCCCGGCGACCTCCGTGGGACCAGGGCCTGCTGTGCCTGCCGAACTACGCAGGACTGAGGCCTGCTGTGTCTGCTGCCCTCCGCGGTGCCGAGGCCTGTCACGCTTGCTGACCTCCGCGGGGCCGAGGTTTGCCGCGTCTGCTGACCTCTGCGGGGCCGAGGCCTGCCGCGCCTGCTGACCTCCATGGGGCTGAGGCCTGTCACGCCTGCTGACATCCGCGGGACCGAGGCCTGTCGCGCCTGCTGACCTCCGTGGGGCTGAGGCCTGTCACGCCTGCTGACCTCCGCGGGGTCGAGGCCTGCCACGCCTGTCGACCTCCGCGGGACCGAGGTCTGCCGCGCCTGCTGACCTCCGTGGGGCTGAGGCCTGTCACGCCTACCGACCTCCGCGGGGCCGAGGCCTACCGCGCCTGCTGACCTCCGTGGGGCTGAGGCCTGGCACGCCTGCTGACCTCCGCGGGACCGAGGCCTGCCGCGCCTGCTGACCTCCGTTGAGCTGAGGCCTGTCACGCCTGCTGACCTCCGCGGGACCGAGGCCTGCCGCGCCTGCTGACCTCCGTGGGGCTGAGGCCTGTCACGCCTGCTGACCTCCGCAGGATCGAGGCCTGCTACGCCTGCTGACCTCCGCGGGGCTAAGGCCTGCCACGCCTGCCGACCTCCGTGTGGCTAAGGCCTGTCACGCCTGCTGACCACCGCGGGACCGAGGCCTGCCGCGCATGCTGACCTCCGTGGGACTGAGGTGTGTCACGCCGGCTGGCCTCCGCGGGACCAAGGCCTGCCGCGCCTGCTGACCTCCACAGGGACGAGGCCTGCCACGCCTGTTGATCTCCGCGGGCCGAGGTCTGCCGCGTTTGCTGACCTCCGCGGGACCGAAGTCTGCCGCACCTGCTGACCTCCGCGGGGCCGAGGCCTGTCGCGCGAAAGGACCTCGGCGGGGCCGCGGCCTGCCGCGCGAAAGGCCCTCCGCAGGGCCGAGGCCTACCGCGCCTGCTGACCTCCGCGAGACCGAAGCCTGCCGCGCTTGCTGACCTCCGCGGGACAGAAGCCTGCCGCGCCTACTGACCTTCGCGGAGCCGAGGTCTGCCGTGCCTGCTGACCTTCGCGGGGCCGAGGCCTGCCGCGCCTGCTGACCTCCGCAGGGCTGAGGCCTGCCGTGCCTGCTGACCTTCGCGGGGCCGAGGCCTGCCGCGCCTGCTGACCTCCGCGGGGCCGAGGCATGCCGCACCTGCTGACCTTCGCGCGACCGAGTCCTGCCGCGCCTGCTGACCTCCGCGGGACCGAGGCCTGCTGCGCCTGCTGACCTCCGCGGAGCCGAGCCCTGCCGCGTGAATGGACCTTCGCGCGAGCAAGGCCTGCCGCGTCTGCTGACCTTCGCGGGACCGAGGCCTGCCACGCCCGCTGACTTCCGCAGGGCCGTGGCCAACCGCGCCAGATGAACTCTGTGAGGCCTAGGCCTGCCACGTTTGCTGATTTCCGCGGGGCCGTGGCCTGCCGCGTCTGCTGACCTCCACGGGGCCGAGGCCTGCCGCGCCTGCCCTTGATGGAGAACCGACACCCCGGCGGTTGGTGACTTAGTACACACACACACACACAGACACACACACACACACACACACAGACACACACATACACATACACATACACACACACACACACACACACACACACACACACACACACACACACACACACACACACACACACACACACACACACACACACACACACACACACACACACACACACACACACACATAAACACACACACTGGATAATAGTAGATTTGGAGACGGGACAGTACGAGCATAGCTCTTTTCCTGTATGTTACAACTAGGTAAATACAACTAGGTAAATACACACACACACCACACACACACACACACACAATTCGACAGGATGACACAAAACTGCATGAAACAAAACATGTACCTTACATGATAAAGGAAAATTATTATAATGAAAACACAAACCTATTGTTTACTGTACAAAATGACGGTATTGTCACCGGACGGAAGACGGAGGGCGATGCTGCAAGGGTGAGGAAAGAAAGGACAAGGAAGGGAATAAATGAGGAAAGGAAGAGGAAATGGGAGATAGGAGTAAAAGTGAGGATGGGAAGAGAAAGAAGGGAAGGGAAGGGAGGGAATGAAAGAGAAGGGAAGGAGCGCACTCTCCCCTCCCACCCTCGACACTAAATGGCTGCAACACGCCATAGACTCACCCACATAATTAGGGATCTGGTTTTGATTCACTCATTTCCAGATAAATATCCTTTTTTTCTGATTCATACATTTATTCGTGAAATTAATCATTTTCAGGATTTTTAGAGGGCGACCTACCAACCCAACCCTACGTGGTCAAATTTGAATGACTTGTTTTGCCTTTTGAAAGCCATAATTTAATATTTCCATGTTGATATATACATTCATCGATGGTTGGTGTTATTTCATGGTGGTCATATTCGTTATGTACAACGAAGTGTATATGTTTGTATATGTTTTCATTAGATACCAGATTCTTTGGTTCAAACATGACCAACACCTGACTCGCTTCCCGAACATTGATTATAAGTAAGAGGGACATAAAGGGAGACTCGCACTCAGGTCGTGGCTTCACAAGGTTGGTTGACTCTGGATTTGGATAATCTTAAGGATGTGGATAGGTAAGTTTATTAATGCTCACCATTGAGGGATTTAATTAAGGAAAATTATGGACAGGTGAGTGTTGTGATGTCTTCCTTTGAACTTCATGCTAATATGGTTAAATAGGAAGCAGATAGGTGTGTAAGTGTGTGTATGTGTGTGTATCTGTGTGTGTATGTGTTTGTGTGTGTGTGCGAGTGTGAGTGTGTGTGTGTGTGTGTGTGAGTGTGTGTGCATGTGTGTCTATGTGTGTGTGTGTGTGCGTGTCTATGTGTGTGTGTGTGTGTGTGTGTGCGTGTGTGTGTTGGTGTTGGTGTGTGTGTGTGTGTGTGTGTGTGTGTGTGTGTGTCAGAGGTGGGCACCGCAAACGAGAATCCACTTCCGCAAACGCAAATCCGCAAACTTCAATCCTTAAGTTCCGCATCCGCAAGTCCGCAAATTTCTTGAACTTCACACTTCCGCAACCGCAAGTCCGCAAATCCGAAAACTAGTTATGCGATATTTTCTCTGCATGTAGTGCAAAAATAAAGGTAATACACTTTGTGGTAGTAAATTCATATATTATTTACTAAATCACTTATGGCGATAATTATTGATATATATATATATATATATATAATATATATATATATATATATATATATATATATATATATATATATATATATATATATATATATATATATATATATATATATATATATATATATATATATATATATATATATATATATATATTATATATATATATATATGTTAGTATTTTGTTCATACTTCGCATATCGGCCCACAGCTGTTGTATAGCTCACATTTTACCTACCCTACATTGTGACCACTCACTCAATATATAATATATATAATATATATATATATATATATATATATATATATATATATATATTATATATATATTATATATATATATATATATATATATATATAATATATATATATATATATATATATATATATATATATATATATATATATATATATATATATATATACTGAAGTGCAAAGTAATGGATAATAATTAGTAAGGGTAATATTCATTTCAAATTTTATTTATATGATATCAGGCAGGGGCGTATTTAGGATCTTGAAGCATTGGGGGCTTAGCCCAGCCTAGAGATCTTTTGATTTTTATCAGATAATTTTTCAATATATTTATGAGTATAATGAATATAATATGTGAGACACTGTGCTCTGCGAAAAAGTTTCGATCATTTGCTTAGGATAACTTCCGCCACATTATATTAAAATAAGATAAAGACAATCTGAGTTGGGGTTCAACTTCGTTATTATTTAGATGTTCATCAGTATGAATAAAACCCTGAGAAAAAGAAAACTTTGGCGTGATGAAGCAGTCATATAGATTGTATATTGCCAATGCTCTAAGATCCTGAATTCTAACCATAAATGGCTTTATAACTTTTGCTTATCTTCCGTGTGACAAATTAAGGGCTCATTTTTAAACTGTGACAAAACTGTGTTAGCTCTTTGTCTTGGTCATCTGATATTCTCTTCTTCACCTCTCCAGGACTTTTGGTGTCTCATTTATCTGTCGCACTCCTCATCTCCTCTGTTCTCTTTTCCTGTTTTCTCCGTATCTATCTTGTCCTGCTCATAAAAAGGATGCAATCTGCATATGCCAAGTAACATCTAACAAAACCTCTTGTTCCTTACTATAATTTTGTGTTGGCCCCAGTCAATGCTTATCTTTTTTTTGTAAGAAAAAAAAGGCTATTTGAGATTCGGGGCTATTCATAATACATTCGGGGCTACAGCCCCCAATGCCCAGGCCTAACTACGTCTATGATTTATCAGAATCTTAACCTCAGCCTCCTCATTCAGAACCCTCTGGTGACAATTCCATCTTGAGCAGGTCCATGTTCCCCTTCATGAAGACCAATCTCTCAAAATTTACGGATGTCAGACTCGCTCTCTTGGCCTTCATAATGTCCGCTCCCTGGGAGAACAGTCTCTCCACGGCTCCAGAGCTAAGTATGGCCGTGTTGTACTTAACAAACACATCTACCCAGGCGGCACGGGAAAGGGCGGGAAACATGACCTGCTCCAGCACCTTACTCCTCTGCTTCTCTGAGTACCAACTTTCAAGCTCTTTCCCCATCTTGTTGGAGAGACGGGTAGAGTTGGTGTCCTCTGTAGCTGTGGGTCCTGGGCTCTTCAAAGGAGCCCAACCTGAGGCCTGCCTATCTACTTGGGCTTGCAGCTCATCATACCTCTTTTATTCATATAGCTGTCGGGTGATGTTACATATTTCCTCAGCTCCTTCACTTCATTAGCGAGTGTGTTCAGTCCCTACATTAGGTCCTGAACAAATCCTTCATTTGGAGTAGGTGCAGCCATAATACTCTCAATTAAATTTTCTTTGGTAACTTTTACCAGCTGGCTACGCTGCATTTTCCTTAACCCGGAAACCCTAATCCTGGGGAATGTTGCTTATTATTAACCCCGGGTGAAATATACCCAATATTTATGATGAAATAAACACCATTACTAAAAATATTTCATTAAATCAGGCAATTCAGTGAAAAAATATAACTCTATAACTTTATTTTACTGTAAAAACGTTTAACCTAAACTGATATTTTATTAATGAGGTAGGACTGTAGATAACAACAGAAAAATGTGCTTGTTTTCCTTACTCATGTAATATAAATTCCAGAGACAGGTTACTAGTGATCAGAATGACTTTATACTTATCAATCACACTCTTGGGTCCCTTCAGCCTCATACTGGACCACCAATGCCCCCACGGCCTCATTCATCGATTAATATGCATGTATATAATCGGCACTGTGACATTAATACGTTGTTCCTAGCGGCGGGTGAAATTCACCCAAAATAGACTCCAGAGCTAACACAAATAGAGACACGGGAGAACAGCACCTCTCACTACAAAGTCCTGACACGCACTGAGGACTACTGGGAGGGACAGACTCCTATCTCCACGCACCACGTGAGAGTCACGCAGCGACGGCGTGTTGGGTGAAAAATACCCAGGGATAGGGCTCCCGGGTTAAATCGCTCAATGACTTCGCCTTTGCTGTTTAGGATGTGAAAGTCTGCCACAACAGCCAGGGGGCGTCAGTGTAGGTCGTCCTGCCCCATCACTTCTGTACTTCTATCTTGGTCAGATTTCACACAACTGGAACAGTCTATGTATCTGGCGTTATACACTGGCACTTTATGCTGTTCTTGGTATGATCACATGGTGTTCACTTTGTCTTTTTTTCGTATAAATCGAGATATTGTGAGGAGCACCAGATAACCGGTGTTTACCCTGCGCAGCTCAACACGTATCCACGTCTGTCACACACACACACACACACACACACACACACACACACACACACACACACACACACACACACACACACACACACACACACACACACACACACACACACACACACACACACACACACACACACACATAGACACACACACACATAGACACACACACACACACACACACACACACACACACACACACACACACACACACACACACACACACACACACACACACACACACACACACACACACACACACACACACACACACACACACACACACACACACATAGACACACATGCGCACACACATACCAGAGGTGGGCACTTCCGCAAACACTTCCGCTAACCGCAACTTCCGCAAATTGCAGATGTACGAATTCGTTTGCGGATTTGCGGAAGTGTAAATGTTTGCGGATTTGCGTTTGCGGGAGCACTTCCGCAAACGCAAACATGTCCGCAAGCTCCCAATAGATAGTATTCTCATGACGTCACACATCTGAGTATTTCGGGAGCGCAGCCATGTTGAGTGGCAAGCTTTGTAAACACAGCCGCAAACTGACAGGTAGAGTGAGCCATACTTGTCTTGTCTTGGTGTCTTGGTGTTATTTAGGGCTATGAGGATCCCTTGGGGAACATTATTAACCCTGGTGATGCCCTATGATGCTATCACAGGCGTTGTGGTTGACCTGTCTTCCTCAGGAAGGCACAGGTGAGGCGGAGGACAGCGTGTTGCCGTGAGGGGTGGACGTCTGCCGCTGCCAGCAGAGTAGGCATGTTAAAGGTGGTGACGGTCAGGCAAGCCTCAATTGGATGAACTCCATTAGAAGTGGGACAACAAGTAAATAAGTTGAAATCTGAAAAGGCAAGGGTTTATCCCCTGGCATCCCTAAGATGTTACCTGACCAGTAGATTCTTGTATTCACTAATATTTTCAATACATTCTTTATGATAAAGTTTATCCAAAAGAATGAGCAAGAACACAATAAGCACAAACTGCAAAAACAGTGAAAAGAAAGATGTAAAGAATTATAGAGGGATACAAGTGCTTGTGGACCCTTCGGGCCCATGTATTGATGTTTGTAGTAGTATACGTATATAAGACAACATGTGATTGCAAACTCCAATCGCGTTGTTGCTGTCGTTGCTCACTAGTCAAAGTGCCTCGGGGTAGACCACGTTCCGTGTGATTCCAACCCTTTGTGTTCAGTGTGATTCCAACACACACACACACACGCACACAAACGCCCATGAGTCTCCTGCGTTTGTTGAATGCGGCAAGACGTTACCGCAGAGTTTTTCCTGTAATCTAATACTCCTAAAGTGTTTTTAGCCCAAAATCCCCCTTCAAAATGAGTCAATCGACATGGGACCAAGCCGCTTACCACCTACGATTTATTTGCGATTTTTTGAGTCTACTCTCATCAAAATTGAATTTACAGTTTCGGCTACCCAGAACAGATAGACAGACACACACACATACACACGGCTACTCCTACAGTATGGTTACACCCGCGGAGAAATGTCCGTATGTCTGTGTGTATTTGTGCGGTTAAGGGGGGTAGTGACGGCTGTGGGGGCCCGTGGGGGCTGGAGGAGCCTCATCCCAAGAGTTATCGGTTGTGTTAACGTGTAGTCGGTTTGTGTGAACTGTATGAATGTAGTGGAGGTCATTTGTGTATGAGGGATACGAGTAGGGTATATGTTGTTCAGATGAGACTGTGTGGTGTGCTTGAAAGTATGTGTGGGGTGGGTGCCAAATGGTTGAAGGTTGTTTCTGATGTCGCGTCAAGGCAGCATTGTGCGGGCGAAGTGACCTTGGGAGAGGAGCGGGTTGGGGTGTCTGGGAGGAGAGAGGTGAGAGGGACGAGAGAGGAAGGACGGTCTTTGGAGCGCCGCTACTGTTGTTGTCCATGAGGGCACAAGGGATTATTACACCACGCCCCTGCCCTTTGTGATCTGCCCATGGATTAAGGAGTGTGTCAGCGCCTCGCATTAAGTCAGTACCCGTGTGTGTGTGCAATCTCGCGTAGCCTCCAGTGTGTGTTAGAAACAGAAATTAAGACAGTGTAACACCATGTGAGCCTCTCTCTCCACCACCATCCATAGCAGTGTAATGTGACCACCAATAAATTTGAAAGTGTAATACAGTGTTCTCAGTGTCCCTTCCTCCGGGAGTATGATAAAGTTGCCACGCCCAAGAGAAAGCCACTCGCCTCAGGTATTTTCTGCCGAACCTCCGTTAATAGGAAGGTGTTTACGTGAGGCTCCCTTTGTGTGATATAAAGGTGAGTGACCTGCGTAACAGTATATTAGAAGTGCTATCAATGGCATGGCTAAATTATATGGGATGGTGTTATCTCCACGGCTTAAGATCTGATATAAGTCTTACAGAGAGCAAGCCGGTGCCCAGGTAAAAAGAGGATGCTTGGAGCACATTGTGTCTTTGCGGCTATTATGTGACATGGCACGGAGAAAAAAAGTTGAAATTATTTGTTACATTTATTGATTTCAAACAAGCATACGACAGGGTACCTAGAGATGTATTATCTCGAGTATTGCAACGTTTAGGGTACGGATCAGCTATGCTGTGTGCTTTGGTAGCCATGTATAGTGTGACAGAGAGCTGGGTCGGTATCTCCTTGATACTGATTACTCTGGGATTAAGGCAAGGATCTTCAACATCATGTCTTCTGTTTATTATCTTTGTAAACGATCTTATACGGATTATGATGATTATGATTAGGATGGAAGTGAACAGGATGGGATTTTACAGTGGCTACACATCTTAGTCTTGATGGATGATACGCTGATTTTGTCCACAACCCGAATGGAATGTTAAGAAATTTATCATTATTGAAAGAATATTGTTCAGACAATATGTCAGAGTATGGTTGCAAACCAGTCGAAACCTATTTGTTTTATAATTAATGACATTTACGAGGACGTTGAGCCTTTCCTGTTCCATTTATGGTGGAAAACTTTTGGGGACATTATGTTACAAAGGGTCCCCTTTTTTACCATTGACGGTTTCATCTCATCCACTGTAAAGGGCACACCTTAAAAATCCCACATTACAAAAATGTGAAACATTCATCAAGAAAAATAATGATATACCTTACATTGTAAAGATGCGCGTGTTGAGGCAGCCTCATGTCTACACTTATTATGGATGCGAGTCGGATAGGTGCGGAATAAAACCCTATGAAAAAAAACTGTAAAATTTTGGGCTTGAAAAAAACTGCTGGGAGGGGAGGCGATTTTCCCAGGAAATGAGTGGTTGTGTAGAGTCTGGATATCTCCCTTTTAAAAAATATTTTTTTGAAATCAAAGCATAAACTTTCTTTTGTACAATTTTGGCAAAAATTTTTAATCTATCTAAAATTTGATGACCCCTTTTTTCTTTGTGATGAGTTTAGTCAGAAATAAAATTTATGGGTGACATAAAGGTTTTTACAAAGTTCTTTAACAACGACCCTAAGAACCTAAGTATTTGTCGGGAAATCCCCGTGGACAGCATTGCACGCAGTGATTTTTCGGGACCCTAGCATAAAAGGACAAAAAACCCAAAATTTTAATGGTCATCCCAAATTTATAGAGTGAACCCACACAGTCAATAAAAACCCCTACTGCCCTTTTCCCAAAGGTTTCCCGTGTGAGTGGGATTTCCTTGATGCGTGGACGGAAGGTGAAATAGGGGGGGGCCGGGTCGACTCCCCTGGAAAAAAACAAATGTTTTTTCCGGGTTATATGGGGGTCACTTGGGGGGGAAAAAAAGGTTTTTCGTTTAAACCTTAGGTGAAGGAAGAAATTTTGGGGGTTCTTATCCTAAGCTTTTTGTGCCGCTAAATTTCCGAAAATCGAGTTGGGTCACTCGTTAGCGGAAATTTTTTCGCGAAATTTAATTTTGGAAATTTTGGGGCAATAAAATTGGCAATTACAAATTGCAGATGAAAAACCAACGTTGTAGATACCTTTTTTGTGGACTAAAATTAAAGCTTTTTAAAGAGTGCAAAAAATGTTATTGAGAAACCCCGGGGTTTGTATCTTTTCCGGATTATGATCTATAAGGGAAAATTAGAGATAAGGGGAAAAAAAAATTGGGGGGAAAAATATAAAAGGAAAAAATTTTGGCCCTTTAAAAAGCCGATTCTTAAAAAATTTAAAAAACAAAATTTTTAAATATTTAAAAAAAGTAAAATAAAAAACAATGTTCTAGGACACTTTTAATTTAAACAAATTTTGTCCCAAGGGGTGGGTACAATTATTGCTAAAAACAGGGTATTTAAAACTAAAAAATGCTTAGGATAAAAACCCTAAAAATTTACTTCCTTCACCAAAGGGTTGAAGCAAAACCCCTTTTTTTTTTTTCCCGCCCAAAGGGTGACCCCGAGTTTTTAAATTTCCAAAACCCCAAAAAATTTTTTCAAAAACAACGAAACCGAGTCTCCTCCGGGGTTTTTTTGGGAAAAAAAAATTTAGAACAAAAAAAAAACCCCTTTATTTGCGATAGCAAAGCGTTCCCCAATTTTGAAAAAAATCGAATTTTCTATCGTCTACCCCCAATCGACGTCCTTATCCCCATCTTCCTCGTTTGATGCACTTTCTCGGGGGGGGGAAAATGAAAGCCCCCGAAAAAGGAGTTTTTCAGGCTTTGGGCAGCGGCAGCGATTGGCCCGAGCGTTCGTCTTGCATCCGCACTCTCCCATCCATGTATTTTGCGGGCGGGGGCAGGGGGGAAAGGGAAAAGGCGCCAGGTTTGGGGCCGTAGGGCCCTATTTGGGCGGGTCGAGGGGCACCAAAATTTCCCTTTTTCACAGCCCCCCCCAGGGCGACGGCCCCGTGCTGGGCTCGATAATGTGCTGGGTGGTGGCGTTGACTGTCCCGGGGGGGCCCCCCCCCGTGTGCTCCCCCCCCTTTTTCTTCTGAAGGGGGGTCCACCTCGCCTGCGGCAGAGAGGGAGTATATCCGTAAAAACTGCTCACGAATCGGCCCCCAGCACGTTTCCCGGCTCTCTTTCGTCGCGGACCAGGGCTTTGGAGGTACCCAAAGCGTCGAGGGTTGCCTGGTCGGGGCCCCCCTGGAACACAGGCCAAGCTTGCAACTTGCCTTTTTCCCGAAGAGGGGGGCAAGTGGTGTCGCAAAACCCTAAGAAGGGAAAGGGAAAAACCCTGATCACATCCGCGTGAGGGGCCCAAATTCTCGTGGATGAAACTGAAAAGTTGAAAAATCGTCTTTCCAAGCTTGGGGGGCCCCGTGGGTTTGGGGGGTATCTTTGGGGAAATGTTTGGAAAGGGGGAGGACGAGGGGGCGTCCCGTGTCCGGAGAAACTACGGTTGCCTCACTCTTTGTCGAGCATGGAGAGATGATATATTTACTTAGTGTCCCTTTCCCCTTGTTCTGAAGCGATCTTGGCTCCGTCCGGTCCCCAAAATTTTCCACGGCTTTGTCGCGCCCCCGCGCAGACGAAAGCGTAATCCCCATGGGGTGGGGGCTGGATTTGGGAGGCAAAGAGAGAGGTAAAAGCGTTTTTTTTGCTTTTGGGGGGGACAAGAAAGTTTTAGCCATGGTTATTCCGCTTTGATCCTCGCGCTTTCGGATTTTCGATATCGTATTCCCCCCACCCGGGGTCGTGTTTTCCCCGTCTTGGGCTTTGAGGGACGCGCCGGGGTGTCGTTTCCTGTCAAAAACAAGGTGCAAAATCCCCCTACCAAAAACCCCAAATTTTTCAAAATTCTGCAGGAGGGATCCCAAACCCGGTCCCTTTAAAATTTGCTGAGCCGGGAAAAGGGGGGGCTGCTGAAGGGTACCCCTCCCGTCGAGGACCAGCACGCGAGAGGATAAAGGGGGTTTTCGAGGGCCCTGGGGACCGCCGCGTTTTATCTTTTCCAGAACCCTGAAAGGGCCCCTTTTTGTCGTGACCCGCGGGTGGCCTTGGTCGTCAAAGAGGGCAAGAGGGAACAGGGAGAGCTCATAGTTGGAGATGAGGTGCGAAGGTCCAGACTGCTGTCGAGTTGGAGGGCGAGCAGCAGGCGCCGAGTGAAGTCTGAGGATCCCGTGACAATCACCTGCTTCCCTCCGATTGAAACTTTGGCTTTCTTGCCCAGCGTTTTGAATGTATTGGTAGGCTGACGATGCAGGACCTCCCATGGACTTTGCTGCGCAGTCCTGATCCTTCCCTCTTCGTACTTCAAGAAGTTTCCCTTTCCCATCTCCTCGATTCTTGTCAGTGCGTCCACCATCTTATCGGGAACAACCTTGCGGGAAAGGACGGTGGTGAGTTGGGCTTTCTCGCGAGTGAAGGGGTTATGCTGGCGAAGAAAAACCAGCAACCTTTTTGGGTCCCCCGTGTGTCTTCTTCGTGACCGCTGGGCTGTCCTTGTGGTGCTTTGATGCCGTGCAAAACCCTCCGAATGATTTGGCCTTGAAATTTGATTTTGGCCATAAATACGACCATAGGGGACAGTCAGAGAAATTTACCATTTTCTATTAATCAGACGGTAGTGCCTTTATGAGAACAGATACAGCCAAACATTTCTTTGACTTTTGATGTGAATTAAGGCCAAAAATTATTCCTTTTATATTTTTTTCCTTTTTTTTTCCACTATCTCTAATTTCCATTATAGTTCAGTAATGCGAACAGATACAACCACGGAGTACTAAATAACATTTTATGCACTCTTAATAAGCTTCAATTTGAGTCCAAAACGAGGTCTCTACAACGTCTGGTTCTTATTCTGCAATTTGTAATTGCCAATTTTATTGCCAAATTGCCAAATTGCAAATTGCGCGAAAACTTACCGCTAACGAGTGACCCAACTACGATTTTCGGATTCAGCGGCACAAAATGCTTAGGATAAGACCCTCAAAATACTTCCTTCACCTAATGTGAAGCGAATCGCCCTAAGTGACCCTACTAGTAGTGAGGTTCAAACAAAAAGACATGTAGTGGAAAATTGTATATTGACTTATCATATTAGAGACACTTATAATTTTGAATCAATCGAGGACTTGTTTAGGGACATTTTTACACCAGATATGACATGTGAAATAATTTCTTCAGATTTTATCAACTTTCTATTAGCAGTTTTTTTCAGATCATCAGTTTAATATATTACTATGTTTATCAAAACTTTGTTGGAGAAATACGTGGACTGCAGATGTGAGACAATTTGAATTTATGTGTGGATATTAAATCTTGTGTTATGTGTTATTTAACTTTATACACTTTGTATATGATGTGGTCAATAAACTATCTAATCTAATCTAATATAATCTAATATAATATGTGTGTGTGTGTATGTGTGTGTGTGTGTGTGTGTGTGTGTGTGTGTATGTGTATGTGTGTGTTGTGTGTGTGTGTGTGTGTGTGTATTCATCAAGTTGTTCATCTAGTTGTATTTTACAGGGCGCGAGCAATGCTCGTGTGGCCCCGTCTCCATATCAACATTTGTATCATTCATCCTTAGTGCTTTGTGTTGGCCGAAGCCAGCACCCCGGAGAGCAGGTCACAAACCCCGGCTAACACCCGGTACCCATTCACTGCTGGGTGGACAGGGGCTTGGGTTTT
>JACEEZ010009942.1:2500-10000 GCA_016584305.1 Chionoecetes opilio | reverse complement strand
AATTTATTTTCACGTTGGCAGAGGAATTTTTATATATCCAAGCATCTTCCGCAGCTAATATATATAGAGACTTGTTTTACGCTACCTCTAATTTCCCTGAATTCCCAGAGTGGCGACTCAACTGTTGGGTTAAAATACTAGCTGGCGACTTTACTGTAGTAGGTATAGTGAGGTCGCCACTCGGTTTTATTTTTGTCATTTGTTCATTTATAGCCCTAATATGACACAGATGCAGACACAAAATGACACAGACTCTCCAGATAGCCCCTTCTAACTGTCCTGAAATCATGGATGTACAAATGTAAGTATTAACGCCACCACACGTCTGTAAATAACAAAGAAACGT
Source organism: Chionoecetes opilio (assembly GCA_016584305.1). NCBI lineage: Eukaryota > Metazoa > Arthropoda > Malacostraca > Decapoda > Majidae > Chionoecetes > Chionoecetes opilio. The sequence continues at coordinate 9,654 of JACEEZ010009942.1, read as the reverse complement.
AGAACTGGCGACTTCACTGTTATCTACGGATATTCAAACCTATTGTGCATTTTTTTATAAAAGCACCAATTTTTGGCACAGATGTAGACCAATATATTATGAACAAATTTAGATGTGGAGCCATCGCCCATCTGCCGCCTGGCGGCCGTGGCGGCCATTTTACAAAATGGCCGCCATGTGGCTGCCGAGGAAGACTTATCCCTAGGTGAATGAGATGTACTGAGTAAATGTTCAGGAAAAAATTATTGTTTTGAGTTTGCAATGTTGTGCAAACATTATGTTGCGTGTTGTTGCTAATGTAGGGTAGCACTTAACAACAAAGAAAGGTGCCCATGTGTTTTTAGAATCTTATCTTATTGTCGATTTATTGAATTATTCATAGATTAGCATAACAACAATGACAAATATCTTTCAATTGAACATGTCCTAATTCACTTGGATTCTGAGTGCTCCTTTCATACAACTTTGTCATTTTGCATTTCCAGAACAATGCCGAAGAGCTTCATACTCGTTGAGCCTCGTGGTGCAGAAGCAGCTCCGTCTACCTCCACCCAGCCAGCAACAGAGACAGACTGGTTATTATGCTTCATATGCCAGGAAACGACGTCGCTGACAAGTCCATCCCAGAATACACGCCAAGACAAGGGGAGTAGCTACCGCATTCTCGCTGGACATCTGAGAAGGTTCAATGAGGTTGGGCTGCTCCCCAACTCTTTTCTGTTGAGCCGATTAGATGAAGGCAGTGGCGTTGAAACAGCATTGAGCGCCAACAATTCACGATACCACAAGACATGCAGGCTGAGGTATAACAAGACCAAGTTAGACAGAGCAGAGAAGAGGCACCTGAAAATAGGCGCCGACGATGAAGAGGAAGTTGTTGCCCGCAAGCGAACTCGATATCTGTCACGACCATCAAGTACTGAGACGAAACACCAAAAAGTGAAATGCTTCTTCTGCGGAAAAGCTCCAGGTAGTGCTGGTCTTCATGAAGCTGCGACATTCCAACTGGACTCGCGTGTCAGGTCGTGCGCACTGATTCTGGACGACATGGACCTCCTGACGCAACTGAACCCTGGGGACATGGTTGCACAGGAGGCCAAGTACCACCGAAATTATCTCCTGAACTTGTACAATCGCGCACGGAAGATTAAGGAATGACGGGAAAAGGTACAGACGATCATCACGCAATAGCAGGACTTGCTTTCGCAGAGCTGGTGGTGTTTATTGAAGAAGCTCACATGGATGACGAGACGTTTCCGGTCTTCAAACTTGCTGACCTGGCCCAGTTATACACGTCAAGGATGGAACAGCTGGGAGTCAAGCATGAGGGCAGGGTGCACACGACCCGTCTTAGGCAGAGACTGCTTGCTCACTTTTCTAACATGTGTGCACAGCACCAAGGGCGCGATGTCCTGCTTGCATTCAATGAAGAGTTCGGCGATGCCCTGGCAAAGGCTTGTGAACTGGACAGAGACCTTGATGCTGTCTACCTGGCGCGTGCTGCCCAAATTGTGAGACGCCACATCATCGGAGATGCCAAGGTGTTCAACGGGTTTCCTGCAGGATGCCAACAGGACTCCGTGCCACCCATGCTGCTTGCCTTGGTCACTATGATCTTGGAAGGTCCCATTATCAAGCACCAGAGTGAAAGCACAACACCAGTGGCACTGAGAATCGCCCAGCTTCTCAAGCTCAACAGCGTTATGCACCGACGGGCCACCACAGGCAGTACGCCTCGCCCAGTCAGGCACGCCACCACGCAGGAGACACCAGTTCCAACCTACCACGGTCTAATGCTACATGCACACACGCGCAAGAGGGAGTTCGTCGACAGGTTGGCACACGGCCAGGATTTCTTTCTCCTATGATCGGGTCCTGTCCCTTTCCACACAGCTGGGGAACAGTGCCTGCCGCCTCTACCACCAGGAGCAAGTAGTCTGCCCTCCCAAGATGAGAGGCAGAGTCTTCACGACTGCCGCGGTAGACAATATCGACCACAACCTAAGTTCCACCACAGCAAAACAGTCATTCCATGGGACTGCTATTTCCCTCATGCAGCACCCTGCGGTCCTTGGGGCCGGCATTGACCGCAGCATCATCATCCTCGGAGGGCCGAACGAAAGAGGCCTCAAAACAGTTGACCGTTTGCCGCACTACTATACAGATGTCCCATCCGTCGGTAGCATCAAGAACACCCCCGTGCCGGCTACCAGCGTGACATCCCTGAACAGCAACAGCGGCCTCAAGCAGCATGCTGAAAGAGAGCATCTCTGGCTAAAACACACCCAAGTCGCCCTACAAGAAACTTCTCCTGTGAAGAACACTTTATGGAATGCATACCACGCAAGCCAGCGGGACATGCCAGCCAGTCGGGCCATCTGTCCCACCGCACTGCTCCCACTCTTCCTGGAGAGCGCCCACACCGTGGCTATGATCAAGCACTCCATGGATGTGGTCAGGATTGCAGTGGAACATCTCAACCCTGGCCAGACTCCAGTGGTCATATTAGACCAGCCGCTGTTTGCTTTGGCAAAGCAAATCCAGTGGAAGTGGCCACAGGAGTATGGTGATGAGAAGTTTGTCGTCCTCTTCGGCGGTCTTCATATCGAGATAGCAGCACTGAAGACCCTTGGTGACTGGCTGCATGGGAGCGGATGGGTGCAAGCACTGGTTCAGGCAAAGATCACCAGTGCCGGGACAGCGGACTCCTTCCTGCGGGCATCTCATGTCAGTCGAACCAGGATTGCTCATCAAGTGACAGCAGCAGCCCTCTTCACCCTGCAGCAGCACGCCTACAACCGCTACATTGACCAGCTGGGTGACGCACGTGACGAGCAGCTGGAGTTCGACGATTGGTGCCAGCAAAAAGCGGAGACCTGCTCCCAGTTCGACTACTGGGCAGCTGTCCTGCAACTGGGGGTGACGGTCCTGGTGTACGTACGCTCTCTGCGCCAAGCGTCGTTTGCGATGTACGTAGATGCCCTAAGAGAACTAGCAGTGTGGTTCCATGCCCTGGATCACACAAACTACGCGCGCTGGATTCTTGTGCATCTGCGAGACATGGTGAAACTGCCGACGACACACCCTGAAATAGCCCAGGAATTCCGAGGTGGTAACTTCACCGTCCAGAAGACGAACAGGTCGTTCTCCGCCATCCCCGTCGATCAGGCCCACGAGCAGAACAATGCTGCCATCAAAGGAGACGGAGGTGCAGTGGGCCTGACTGACAACCCCAGCGCTCTACGACGGTGGATGGTGGCAGGACCAGAGGTTGCCACGCTCATCGAACATTTCTACGATGAAACTGACCCGGGGAACAGACCGCAAGACACAAGGCACCATGACCAGTCAGCAAGTGTGCAGCCTGCTTTCCTGAAAGATGTACAGTCGATGGTCAACGTGATGGAAGACTTCGAGAATCCATTTGATGTGGAGAGTCAAGATCTGCTGGTACTCGACACCAAGGAGATCGCGCCACCTGGAGCTGTAGACGCCCTCCGTCATGCACACGAAGTGGGTCAGCTGCAGTTTGACAGCTTCGTCAGAGAACGCCTGGTGGAGAGAACGAAACCCATAGGAGATGCCATCCACAGAAACAAGCTGAAAATCTTCGGTCAGCCTGCTTCAAAACCTCCGGGAAAAGGCAAGCAGCAGATGAAATCCCTCAAGAATGACGTGGACCTGTTCTCTCGTCTGTATATCGGGTGACAGAACCGAGATGGGAATCTAGAGGAATTCTTCCAACATGAAAACCAAGCCTGCCCCTCTGCACAATCAGATGGCGGTGGCATCAGGCTGGGTGTCAAGTGTGATCTTCTCGCTTGTCTAGAAGACCTCAGTCAGCCCAAGTCTGAGGTTCCTCCAACCAGCTGCATATTGCTAGATGGAGCGGTCATCATCCAGATGCTGAAGCCAGCTACAGCAAAAAGCTTCAACGAGTATGCACAGCAGGTCTTTGTGCCCTACATAATCACAAAACTCCATCAAGCCACGCGACTGGACCTGGTGGGGGACCGCTACAATACAGACTCGTTGAAGGGTACAGCAAGAGCCAAGCACGGAAAAGGGGTGAGAAGACGGGAGGTGGGTGGTGCAACAATCCACGGGAACTAGACCAGCTTCCTCAGAGTCGACGAGAACAAGACAGAGCTGTTCAGCTTCCTCTCTGGCGTCCTCCACGACTCATTCCAGCTTGCAGACAAGGAGTTGGTCATCACTGAAGGAGATGCTGTCTTGAGCAGGCCACCGCTCCTAGATACTGCAGCCCTGGCTCCTTGAAACCACGAAGAAGCCGACAGCCGCATGATGTTGCATGCCGCCCACGCTGCTCACAATGGCCACAAGAAGATCCTCATCCGCACAGTTGACACTGATGTTGTTGTCCTGGCAGTGGCTCTGGCACGCACCCTGGAGGAGGAAGCCGAAGTTTGGCTGTCCTTCGGCACGGGCAAGGCTTTCCGGTTCTTGGCAGCCCATGAGTTGGCGCGGGCTCTGGGCCCTGAGAAAGCACAGACACTACCGATATTTCATGCTTTGACGGGCTGCGACACGGTCTCCTGCTTCGCCGCACATGGCAAGAGGACAGCATGGGCAGTGTGGACAGGTCTACCTCAGCTGACCCAGACACGCACTGATCTCTCCACTGCACCGGATCATATTGATAAAGATGCCATGCACACCATCGAGAGGTTCGTCATCCTGCTTTACGACAGAACAAGCACCGCAACCGATATCGACAAGGCACGCCGCAAACTGTTTGCAAAGAAGAGCAATGTCCAGCTGATCCCACCGACAAGTGCATCCCTGAAGCAGCACGTCCGACGAGCAATATACCAGGGCGGACATGTCTGGGGTCAGGCCCTGGTTCCTGCACCAACATTGCCATCACCAACCGACTGGGGTTGGATCAAGACCAAAGACATGTACGAACCTCTCTGGACAACGCTCCCCGAGGCATCCAAAGTCTGCCTGGAGCTTGTCTCCTGCAAATGCCAAAAGGGCTGCATCAAGAAGTGCAAGTGCAAGAAGGCCAGTCTGGAATGCACACCACTGTGTGCTTGCGACGGTGAGTGCTCTCAGAACTGAACTCGCAAACTTAAGATGAAGATTCTGAACTGTTCCAGACAGTACACAGGTACTGTAAAACAGTGAACTTATCTGCATATTGCATTTAGCAGATTATGTGTTAATTAACATGATAATTAAATGTAGTAGTGTCCATTGACCACAACATGTTAACATTTGACTTGCCCAGGATTGATCTGATGAGAGCAAGCCACCATAATTATCACTATCTGGTTCTGTTATTGTTGTTGTATTATCAATGTAATTAGCATAATTGTGTTAATAATTTTGTTAATTGGCATCTTAATTGGCGTGGGCAGTGTCTATGAATAGCTATTGACAGACAGATTAAGAAGGTCAGATAACATTTCCACAACTTATATGAATCTAGCCTATTCACAAGGAATGTCAGCATTTGATGCCTGATCATGGGTTTCCTTGTCGCCATTTCATCTGCAATTAGCCTAAATATGTTAATTAATATCAGCAGCATCTCCCAAAATGTGACTAAGAGCTATTTGGCATGTCTTGATTAAAAACATTCAATAAACATTCACTAAAACCTTCAGCAGCAAACTTTATCTAACATCTGTGTGTCTTTTGGGTGTCTGCTGTCGGCAATTTTGGAAAATGGCCGCCACGGCCGCCAGGGGGCAGTTGGGCGATGGTTTCACATCCAAATTTGTTCATAATATATTGGTCTAACTCTGTGCCAAAATTGGTGCTTATATAAAAAAATGCAAATAGGTTAGCTTACCCGCTGTACTATAATAAACATATTAAGCAAACAAAATCATCAAACACATTAACTAAAATAGAAACAAAATGCTGATGAATTAAAAAATAAATAATAGAAAAAACTAAAAAATATATTTAATGGATAAAACTACGTCACTTAACAGCCTACTACCACCAACTCCACCATTACCACCACCACCACCTCCACCATCACCACCACCACCAACTCCACCATCACCACTCCCACCACCTCCACCGTCACCACCACCATCAATTCCACCATCACCATCACCACCACTTCCACCATCACCATCACCATCACCACCAGCCCCACTACCACCACCTCCACCTCCACCATCACCCCCACCACCATTACCACCACCACCATTACCACCACCACCACCACCATTGCCATCGCAACCACCACCACCACCATCTGCACCACCACCACAGCCACCATCACCATCACCACTACCATCACCATCACCACCACCACCACCATCATCACCATCACCATCACCATCACCATCACCATCACCACCACCACCACCACATTGGGGAGGCGGTAGCAGAGTGGTTAGCGTCTCCGACTGGCGTTCTCGGTGACCCGAGTTCGATCCCCGAAGAAAACCGAAACCTTTCTGCATCGTCGAGTGGCCTAAGAACACCTACATGCCCATTAACTCTACCTTCGATTGCGAGTGCATCGGAGGATACAGGGGGGTGGCATGAGCCTCTAATCACAGACGTCACTATAAAATCCTGCCTGCGCCACCACGGGCGAGGACCAACCATCACAGCCCTCAAGTGAACCTCCAGGGCCTACCATCCGAGCCTAAGGTTAAAGCAACCCTCCTTTCTGACCTCTGAATCTCCCCTCAGACGTATAGAAAATGCAATGAACCTTTGCTGCGTGAGGGAAAAAGATGAGTGAGGTGGAAAAGGGAACGCACGGAGAGGGAGAAAGTAGGAGGAAAAGGGAAAAAAGGGAAAAGGAAACATATTAATGAAGATATGAAGTAAGGTAATTTTGTAGCCTAGAAAAGTACTATGACAAGATTATTAACTGTATCAAGGTTTTTGAAAATGGTAATTATAGAAAAGAAGGAGAAGGAGGAGTAGGAAGAAGAGGGTATAGAGGCGAAGTAAAGGTAGTATAAGGGCATACGCTAGGCTGCGCGTGGCCTCGGTGCTCATTCCCGTCGCATTAGCCTTTGAGCCTGTGGTGGGTGATAACCCGTTACCCCGGGACATAGGGCTGGTGTGGCATCCGGGTTGGCACAGTTATCTTACCCAGGTTTCCTCATGTACCCATTTATCAACCCCGAAACGGAGGAAGAACAGCTGAATGG
>JACEEZ010009940.1:5000-33146 GCA_016584305.1 Chionoecetes opilio | reverse complement strand
ATAAATATAATAGCAATAATGGTAAAAAAGAAGACAATAATGATAATAATGATGATAATATTAATAGTGATAAAAATGATATCGATAATAATAATGATGAGAAAAAAGAAGAAGAAAAAAAAAAAATATATATAATAATAATATAGAGAGATATAATATAATATATATATATATATATATATATAGAGAGAGAGAGAGAGAGAGAGAGAGAGAGAGAGAGAGAAGAGAGAGAGGAGAGAGAGGAGAGCAGAGAGAGAGAGAGAGAGAGAGAGAGAGAGAGAGAGAGTAAGAGTGAGAGAGAGAGAGAGAGAGAAGAGAGAGAAGAGAGAGAGAGAGAGAGAGAAGAGGAGAGAGAGAGAGAGAGAGAGACGAGGAGAGAGAGAGAGAGAGTACGAGAGATGAGAGAGAGGAGAGAGAGAGAGAGGGAGAGATGAGGAGAGAGAAGAGAGAGAGAGAGAGAGGAGAAGGAGAGCGAGAGGAGAGAGAGAGAGAGAGAGAGAGAGAGAGTGTTTGTTTTTTATGAACGTCAGTACATACTATTTGCTGTCATAAAAGCGCACCTCACACGAACCAAACTTATACACAAAACATGAAACTCGAAGCCAATGTCGTCTGAGATCTCACCTGATCTAATATTTAATCAATCAATAAAATATATTCTCCTGTTTTCTCTTGGCACGATACAATCTTTAATCCTTATTAAACATTATGGTGAACATTTATCAGACGTCGAGTTACGAATAAACCAATGTAATAATTTTTTTTTGTAATAGAAATATATCTGTCAAGGAGCCTTGGCTCGACAGATTCATTCCAATATTTATTTAAATTGTTATGTATATATGTATATAATTGCTATGGAAATAAAACTTACTTACTTACTTACTTACTTACTGTAATATAATGGCTTGTAAAGTGATTAGTATTTGTTATTAACTGTTGGGACAATTGATTGTTAGTGGGTCGTTGGTGGTGTATCAGCGCTGTCACGTAGGCAGGAGTAATGTCAGCAAGAGGTGTAGTGGCGAGTCACTGGAGCGAGGGAAGGAGTCCGCCTGCAGACTACAACACGAGACCCACCTCACCACCACCACACCTGCCACCTGTTCGCTGCCCCGCCGCCAGTACTCACCCGTAGCTGTGTTGTGAACTGTGTACTATATCCTCCACGTGTTTTGTTAAGTAAAGAGAAAAAGCAAGATTTGTTTTCCTTACTGCCACAAGCTATCTAGGCAGTATGGGGGATAAGTTTGACTTGAAGCTGATCCCTGAGTACGATGGCAGTGGTGCGCACGCTGTGGTGGAGTGGCTGGAGAAGCTGGAATTAGTCTGCAAGCTTCGAGGCGTCGACGATATAGCAAGTGTGATCCCACTACGCCTAACGGGAGGTGCCTTCGCCGTGTACCTACAGCTGGCCGAGGCGGACAGGAAAAAGACTGAAAAGGTGAAGGAGTTGCTGCTGGCCGCGTTTGCAGTAGATCCTTACGTGGCCTATGAACAGTTCGTGAGCCGAAAGTTGCGCAGTGGAGAGTCGCCAGATGTGTATTTGGCTGAGCTTCGGCGACTGGCATCTCTGTTTGGCGGAGTGAGTGACAAAGCCCTTGCCTGCGCCTTCGTGGCTGGACTGCCGGAGGAAGTCCGCCAGCTACTACAGAGCTGGGTCACGTATGGAGGCTCTTGACTTGAACCAGATTCTGACGCGGGCAAGAGCGGTCATCAAGGACGACAGCCCCCTTGGATCATCGGAGGCGTGCCTTGGTGCCACAGCAGGCTATGGCGCCGTGCTCGTGTGGCTGCTGCAAGTCAACGGTGCTATGTGTGTGGGTGGCCCTAATCATCTCGCCAGAGACTGTTTAGCTCGCCAACAAGCTCATGGCCGCAAACGGCGACGAGTAAGGTGCTACCAATGTGGTGGTTTAGGCCACATTGCATCAGTGTTCGGGAAAACGGGCATGGAGAGGGGGCGTCAGCGCCAGCCTCCTCTCATGGCGGTCAGTGAGTGAGGCGTTACCATGTTCTATGGTGAGTGTGGAGGGGCGTACGTCGTCGTGTGTTGGTGGATACCGGGTGTTCCCGAAGTATCGTCCATGTTTCGTGCTGCCAGGCATGGACGAAGGGTGCCCGTCGACATGGTCACTGTGAGCGGGGAGAAGTGGCAGTGCGAGGGAACAGGTGTCGTACACCTCCAGCTTAGCGGCGGGGCTTCCACTGACGTTTGCGTGTGTGTAACAAACATGCGAAGCCCCTTGGTTTTATGGTAATTCTCGGCATGGATAGCATAACGGCCCTTTGGGGAGTTACAATCGATGCTCAGAATAGTGTTCGATTTGGCATAGAAAAGTCAGAGATCTGTGCGGCTGCCGACACCGTGGTGGCAGTGGAGGAACCTGATTTTAGTGCCAATTATGACCCTCTGTCTAATTGTTGGACGGCAGCCTGGAAGTGGTCAGGGGGGTAAGGAGCCTGGTGTCCTGCGGAATACGGTAGAGGCTTACTCTGTGCCTCCTGAAGCAAGAGACTTGTATGAAGAGGAGCTCCAGAAGTGGATAGAGGATGGCTGGTTTACTTCCGTACGACGAACATAAGTACGGACCAGCTAAAGGTCTGATTCCTCTCATGGCGTTGTTCAACGCAACAAGAAGAAAGTGCGGCCAGTAATGGACTTCAGAAGAGCTCAAATGCACACATCGACGCGTTCACGGCGGACTCTGACTGTGTGCTCAGACAGACTGCGGGAGTGGCGGAGGCAAGGGTGAATGTCTGCGTGATTGACCTTGCAAAGGCTTATCTCCAGATTAGAATTCACGACTCCCTGTGGCCATATCAGACTGTGAATTTTAAGGGCCAGAGGTATTGCTTAACGCGACTTGGGATTCGGCCTAAACGTTGCCCCGTTGGGTTATGAAAGCAGTGCTCAACAGTGCTCTCTCACAAGATCCCATCGTTACAAAAGGAACGTCAGCTTACATTGACGACATTCTTGTTAATGAAGACGTTGTTAAGGCCAGTCGTGTACAAGAACCATCTCGAGAAATTTGGACTAACAAGCAAGCCATGCGAGCGACTTGCTGAAGGAGCACGAGTGTTGGGCCTGAGAGTCTGGGGGGAGCAGAGAGGCCTAGTGTGGAAGAGAGACAGCGAGGTGGACAACGTACCAAGTGAGTTGACGAGGCGGGTGGTGTTTTCGTTCTGCGGCAAGTTGGTGGGCCAGTATCCTGTGTGTGGTTGGCTGCGAGTGGCGACGGGCTTCATCAAAGGAGGACCAATTTCCTCTCAGAGGGATGGGATGAAGTCATCGTCGATGAAGAAATAAGGAGTTTTCTGGATGAGGTCGTGGCTGAAGTTAGGAAGAATGATCCTGTGAGAGGATTTTGGAGTGCCAGAGGCGGACGAGGCCAGAGTTTGGGTGGACGCCAGTTTCTTTGGCGCTTGGTTGCTGCAGTAGAGATCGACGGCAGCATCGTTGAAGACGCCAGCTGGCTACGTAAAGAAGACTCGAGCCACATCAACATGGCCGAGTTGGATGCAGTTATCAGAGGATTGAATCTCGCATTGGCCTGGAAGATCAGAACGGTGGAATTGATGACGGACTCCTCTACAGTGCATCGATGGATCTCTGATGGCCTCTCAGTAGAAGCAGGCTTAAGACCAAGGCTGCGAGCGAGATGCTCATTCGGAGGAGAGTGGGCATAATACTGCTCGTTGGTCGAGGAGTGCGGCCTCCAGCTGTCGGTTACTCTCGTTCCTTCTATCAACAACAAGGCTGACAGTTTGACACGCGTGCCGCAGCGTTGGCTGAAAGTCCCCGATGCCTGCCCTACAGCCACGCAACCAGTGTGTGCAGCCGTCGTTACTGTACCACACGACAAGATTGAAGAGATACACCATACTGCAGGTCATCCAGGTGTAAAAAGCACGCTTTATTTTGTAAGGCGGAGTCGAACCCAGCAGTCACCAGGCGGCAGGTGCAAGCTGTCGTCGCAAATTGTAAGGCGTGCCAATCTATCGACCCAGCACCAGTAAATTGGCGGAAGGGGAGCCTCGACGTGGAGAGAATTCTGGCAGAGAGTCGGTATGGACATCACTCACTGTGGTGGACGGGCCGTACCTAACTCTTATCGACTGTGGAACCATCAAGATTTTCAGTGTGGCGTCAACTGAGGCTGCAGACCAGCGACAGCATCATTAAGCAGTTAGAAGCGGTGTTTTGTGAACGTGGGGCCCCGGAAAAGAGTTGTTGACGGACAACGACACCGCTTTTCGCAGTAGGCTGTTTGCAGACTTCGCTAAGAGATGGGATGTGCGTCTCCGTTTTAGATGTGCACATGTCCCGTCAGGAAATGGCATAGTTGAAGATGCCATCGGACTATAAAGGTTATTGCTGCGAGGAAAGGTTGCTCTGTAGCGGAGGCTGTATACCTGTACAACTTAAGGCCTAACGATGACCCACGAATCTTCATCTGCCCCTGCTAACATGCTGTACCGGTATCCTGTCAGAATCCGAGGAGTGGACCCTGTGAAGAAAGCAAGTTGGAAGCAGACGGCCCCTACCAGCCTGGTGATGAAGTGTGGGTAAAACCACATAGCGTGCGTTGTGATGGACAGCATAAGAGAGGTAAAGTTACTAACATCTTATCCCACCAGGCTGTTGAAGTCGACGGAATCCCCCGCCATGTTAGGGATCTTCATCACTTTATCTCCCCAGACACTTCAGGAGGATGTTGTAACCACGGACAGCGAGGACGATGAGCTTCTCATTCAGCTTCCTGGACAGGCTGATGAGGAGGAAGGAATTGACGAAAGATGCTGCTGCTGGAGATGAGTTGGACCGAGAGCTTCCAAGGCGGTCATCGAGGGTTAGAAGGCCCCGAGTGTGTACTTTATGTGAATAGTATTCAGGGGGGAGTGTAATATAATGGCTTGTAAAGTGATTAGTATTTGTTATTAAACTGTTGGGACAATTGATTGTTAGTGGGGTCGTTTGGTGGTGTATCAGCGCTGTCACGTAGGCAGGAAGTAACGTCAGCAAGAGGTGTAGTGGCGAGTCACTGGAGCGAGGGAAGGAGTCCGCCTGCAGACTACAACACGAGACCCACCTCGCCACCACCACACCTGCCACCTGTTCGCTGCCCCGCCGCCAGTACTCACCCGTAGCTGTGTTGTGAACTGTGTACTATTTCCTCCACGTGTTTTGTTAAGTAAAGAGAAAAAGCAAGATTTGTTTTCCTTACTGCCACACTTACTTACTTACAACAAAGCCTTGCCTCCCCTACCAACAAGCCTTGCCTCCCCTGCCACCAAGCCTTGCCTACCCTGCCACCAAGCCTTGCCTCCCCTGCCACCAAGCTTTGCCACCCATACCACCAAGCCATGCTTTCCCTTCTCACCAAGCCTTGCCTCCCCTGCCACCAAGCCTTGCCTCCCCTGCCACCAAGCCTTACCTCCCCTGCCACCAAGCCTTGCCTCCCCTGCCACCAAGCCTTGTCTCCCCTGCCACAAAGCCTTGCCTCCCCTGCCACCAAGCCTTGCCTCCCCTTCCACCAAGCCTTGCCTCCCCTGCCACCAAACCCTGACCCCCTTGCCACGAATCCCTGCCTCCCATGCCACCAAACCTTGCCTCTCGTGCCACCATGGCTTGCCTCCCTTGCCACCAAGCCTTGCCTCCCCTACCACCAAGACTTGCATCCCTTGCCATCAAGCCTTGCCTCCCCTGCCACCAAGCCTTGCCTACCCTGCCACCAAGCCTTGCCTCCCCTGCCACCAAGCCTTGCCTCCCTTGCCACCAAGCCCTGCCTCCCCTGCCACCAAGCTCTGCCTCCCCTGCCACCAAGCCTTGCCTCCCCTGCTATCAAGCTCTGCCTCCCCTGCCACCAAGCTCTGCCTCCCATGCCACAAAACACTGCCTCCCCTTCCACCAAGCTCTGCATCCCACTGCCACCAAGCCTTGCCCTGTCCCTGCACCAGGCCACATGCCTCACTACCACCAGTCTGCCTTCCTGCCACCAAGCCTTAACTCCCCTGCCACCAAGCCTTGCATCTCCTTACACCAAGCCTTGATCCCTTGCCACCAAGCCCTAGGCCTCCACTAGCCAAAATCCCTTGACACCCTGCCACCAAGCCTCTCGCCTCTCCTGACAACCAGGCCTTGCATCCCCTACCACCAAGCCTATGCCTCCCCCTACCCACCAAGGCGTGCCTTCAACTGCCACCAAACCATTGACCTCCCCTGCCAACAAGCTTGCTCCACCATGCCACCAAGCCTTTGCCTCCTTACCACCAAGCTTTGCGCACTTCCTTGCCACCAGGCCCTAGCCTCTTACCCTGCCACCAAGCTACTGCCACCAAGCGTGGCTGGGGGGCGGGGAGGGGTGGGTTCCCAAGGTGTGAATTGGCCCGAAGTAATGACTGTGCCTCATTTCTTTAATATTTCCTCACCTGATTTTAATTCACTGCAGCCTCGCACGATCATTCAGATAATTCGTGGTCGGGTTTACGTGGGAAGAAGACACCTCAAAAGGGCCAACTCGAAGACCGGCAAGGAATGGTACCACCTAAAGACTCCATACTAATCATTCCTTGTTGTCTCTGCGCTTCCCTTAGTTAGAAAGAAATGAGAAGAGGAACAATATTGATTCTTCAATCCTACAACATTCTGTTGGCAAGCAGTGTAAGGACATGCTCCGCATATCATTCTCAAATACGAGAATACCACGACTATTAATAGATTCCACTCTTCCCTTAGCTAGTAATGATAGAACAAACGAACAAATAAAAAATCTCCCTCACACGTACTTACATCAGTCCTGTCTTGCAATCAGTGAAAAGCTCGTAATCTGATGCCTCAATACGAGTACCAAACCTGTAAAATATGAAACGAAGAGGAAAATATTTAGAAAACAGCTGTCAATAATCGTAAATGCGGATCCAAACCCTTCCAAGAAACCCCATTTTTCATTCAGTACAAGTCAGCGGCAGATCAACGCCGGCGTCTCGTCACTTTTTTGGTGCCTTATTCCATGACGGCGGCTGAGATGTCGGCCAGGGAGTTCTCCCACAGGCTAGGCAACGCTGACCAGGTGTATATTTTGATGCAGAGCCAAGTGAAATATGTTTCCAGTTTTGCGTCACGCAAAAACCGAACCCGAGTATTATTATGTAGTTTTGGGTGAGAGAAGACTGGCCTAAGTGACCCCCCTCCTCAACCTTGCCGTTTCATTTTGATCTGCGTGCGAGAGAGAGAGAGAGAGAGAGAGAGAGATCGAGGAGAGAGAGAGAGAGAGAGAAAGACGAGAGAGACCTGGGAGATGAGAGAGATCTGACAGAGAGAGAGGAGGGAGAGGCGAGGACGGAGAGTGAGCAGAGGAGACCGAGAGAGAGAGATGAGAGAGAGAGAGAGTCTAGGATTCTCGAGAGAGAGCGAGATAGAGAGGAGAGAGAGAAGAGAGAGAGAGGGAAGGATCGAGAGAGCGAAGGGAGACGAGAGGGAGAGCGCGAGAGGTGGGGGAGACAGGATGGATTGAGAGAGAGAGAAGAGAGAGATACGACCGAAGAGATGAGAGCACGAGAGCTAGCACTAGAGAGACCCGACTGGAGAGAGAGCCGAGAGAGAGAGAGAGAGAGAGAGGAGAGTACGAGAGAGAAGAGCGATGATGAGAGAAGAGAGAGACGAGGAGGAGCGAGAGGAATGCGAGAGAGACGAAGAAGAGAGAGCGAGAGGAGACGAGACGAGGAGAGAAAGAGAGAGAGAGCGAAAGAGAGAGAGATTAGAGCGATGAGAGAGATAGAGGAGAGAGAGAGATGCGAGAGATGAGAGAGAATTGAGAGAGAGAGAGAGGAGAGAGAGAGAGAGATGAGAGAGAGAGACGAGAGAGAGAGCAGAGAGAGAGAGAGAGGAGGAGATGCTAGAGAGAGAGAGAGATGCAGAGAGAGCAGAGATTGAATGTAGAGAGAGATGAGAGATAGGACGGAGAGAGTTAGAAGAGAGAGAGAGAGAGAGAGAGAGAGAGAGATCAGAATCAGAATCGAAGCTTCTATCCATTAATGTAACAATGGACTTTTCTCGTCTTATCTTACTAAAAATAACAATACATGGGAAATATAGTTACATGGAAGAATGCTAGATTACTTACAGAATAAGACCATAATACATTATATGTATATACAAACAAAGCATAATGTATACATAATTATGTATTTGAAATTCCTAGCAAGGCCACCTTGAAAGAGCGCTAAGTAGTTAAGGCCTTTTTTGAAACTGTGATTGACCGGGAGTTCTTTATATTCAGTAGGAGCTGTTCACATGCTCTCGCGTCCATCTTAAATAAAGAACGGGCACCATTGTCTGGTTCACTCTTGGGAAAATAGGTTTCGATTATTCTGTTATGACAGTCATTTATCTGGGTCTACAAATGGGAAGTTCAATAGCCACTCAGGATAATACTTATGGGTCACTTTATTAACACATATGCATGATCATTCATAATTTCACTTTTTTCTTCATCTTTATAACTAATCTAAGCTTCTTGTACACAGGAGTCGCACGGTCGCGTACTTTTAGTAACCTCCCAGCAGCCACTTTGGCAGCGAAGTTTTGCAGCTTTGTACTTGCGGCATGAGGTTTCATTGGTGGGCCCCATATCTTGAGTCGTAATTAATTAGACTTAACACTAGTGTATGTTAAACAAATCACTCGGTGTCCTGTCAAATAAGTCTTTCACTCTATTTATGAACATTAATACTCCTGTTACTTTCTTAGTGAAGTTGGTATTGTGTGCTTGGTGTCGAAGGTCATGTGATCTGTTCAAGTTAAACACCCAATATTTTGACAGCTGGTTATTGTTATATTATTACCGTTAAGAGTTGATGCGTAATATCGTCTGGAATGTTCGATAACAATTGCCGTGTTCAATAAATATAAATTGAGTCGTTTTAGAATTTAACATAAGACCCACTTTTTAGGAATAAGTTTGGCATTCGACAGCGTTACTTAGCTCTGGAGATAGTTGGTCTACGTTATTGATATTCCACTGCGGATAAACTGTGCTATCGTCTGCATACTGCAACTAAAAACACAATCGTTTACGTACTCGGAAGAGATAATCATTAACAAATATAGAAAAAAGAATATGGACAAGGATTAGGCCTGGTGGTGAGTGATTTGATGAGAGAGAGATCGAGCGAGAGAGAGATTGAGGCACGAGAGAGAGGAGATTACCCGACGAGATGAGAGAAGGAGGACGAGAGAGAGAGAGAGATGAGAGTAGAGAGAGAGAGAGAGAGAGGAGAGAGAGAGAGAGAGAGAGAGAGAGGAGGAGACGAGAAGAAGGAGAGTGAGAGAGGCCGGAGAGAGAGAGAGGAGATGAGATGAGAGACAGAGAGAGATAGAGGGAGATACGAGAGACAGAGAGAGAGAGAGAGACGAGACCTGAGAGAGAGAGAGACGGAGAGATGAGCAGACAGAGTGAGTGAGACGAGAGAGAGAGATGAGAGAGATTGAGAGAGGAGGAGAGATGAGAAGAGAGAGAGAGACGCCGAGAGAGAGAGAGAGAGAGACGAGGATGAGGAGAGAAGGAGAGAGAGAGAGGAGAGAGAGAGACAGAGAAAAAGAAAGAGAGAGGATGGAGATTGAGTTTGAGAGAGACGTTGAGAGATTCTGAGAGGAAGAGAGGAGAGAGAGAAGAGAGAGACGAGAGGAGAAGAGAGATGAAGAGAGAGAGAGAGAAAGAAGAAAGAGAGAGATGAGAGACGGAGAGAGAGAAGAATTGGAGGACGAGATGAGAAGAGGAAGATGTATAGAAGAGATGAGCGACTTGAGATGAGAGATTGAGATAGAGAAGAGAGAAAAAAAAATTCAGTGCCCACCCAGCCAGTTAGCAATTCAAAAGAGGATTTAACACCTAAGGTCCAGGAGTTAGAAGCAGTACGAGTAAGAAGTGCAAATCCTATGTACGCTGCTGCACTACGCCTAAAATACATGCTGATTTTTTCAAGCCACTCAGCGGTATTGAATATTCGGGAGGGAAGGTATGCAATGCTACGATATGGCTTGACAAGGTAATGAGTAGGCTGTTATTTGCTTTGGGCTTTTCATGCGTTTCCTGTTCTTTTCATCCTGTTAACAGTACAGGCAAAAGACCTACAAGCTCTACCCTAGAATGAAAAGAACAAAAGCAAAAATAACAGCCTACTCACAGAAAGCCAAGGCAGAAGCCAAAACAACCAATCAGCGTTTCCCACTCCAAGAGGACGAGAAGCAAAAGCTACTTCTACCAAATCAACGACATCGGAATAGGCTCTGCGTGGCAGGAAGACCGGCTATAAATAGCGCTTCACATCGCCATCTCCCCTAATCATGACCACACTCAAACTTCATGAGGAGGAAAACATTTTCCATATTCGGATGATGAAAAGGGGTTTTCTATGAACCGAAATCGGATACAGCAAACATGGCAACGCGACGGCGCAGGTCATAAAAGTATTACAAAGAGAATAAGACACTCTCAAGACAAAAGAGAAAATATCTTAAGAAGATAATAAACGCTGAACCTAGCATATATTTTTAACGAGATCTGTCCGCAGAGAAAATTACTGCCCGATAATTACTTACAATATCCCTAGGAAATGGGGCAGTTAATAACAACAGAAGACGCCGAACAAGGCCCAGCAATGAAGAGAGAAAGAACTTCATAGAAGAGAGAGGAGAGCTGAATACAAAGATATCAAGAACCCGGCCTGTACACCGTGAGCTCGGAAGATAAATGAGGACCACACTGACATCGATGCCGCCCTANTGTTTGCCCAGACCTCCCCCTCCCCCCCAAGACAGCTAAGAGGCTTGGGGGAATGCGGGATATTTGGCTGGGGTACAAAATATGCGTCGCAACCACAACGTTTTTGAGTTAGGGGTGTTGTAAAAATTCCCTGGATCCAGGGAAAATGGATTGGATTTCTTCTATGTCCAGAGAACGCGTGAACCTGACGATCCTCAAAAACAGAATAATGACCGGAGTGTCGAACCCCCCGCCCCCGCAAAAGAGGTTAGGTACAATTTTGATAGGTTACCTATCGAGGAATATCGAGGTCGAGGGGGCGGCGGAACCCCCCACGCAAGGAGGTTGGGGTTATATTGTTTGAGGAGGGATTTTAAACGTTAGGTCAGGTTATATTCGGTTAGTTTAGGTTATTACCGGGGGGTCGAGGGGGGCGGGCCCTCCCCCCCTAGTAGCTTAGGTAAATATCCCTAGATTTAGGGAAATTAAATGTAGATTTTGGGGAAATTTTTGACTCCTACTTTAACTCAAAAAATACGTGTTTCCGACATATGATTTGTTCCCCACCCGAAAACCCCGCATTCCCAGGCCCTGGAAGCTTTTTTGGGGGGAAGGGGGGAGTATGGGGCAAACGCTAGAAAATTTACCAGGAAAAGAGTACTTTTGACCTCGTACTAAATAAATGGTTAAAATACCAAAATACCGGAAGTATTACCCATTATTTCCACCTTTTGTCACTTTTTTTTGGGGGTTTTCACCCTCGCTTTTCTCCTTATTGACCCTTCACCAGCCTTCCGTAAGGTCTATAATCCCGTAATTTTAGGCTGGTAATGAAATAACACTGATTGGTTACAGGGAGTTTCGTACACAAGTAGTTTCGGTATTATTCTAGTGTTTGGCCATACTCCGCCTCTCCCACAAAACAAGCTTGGGGACCTGGCGGAAAGCGGGATATTTGGCTGGGGTACAAAATATGCGTCGCAACCAAAAGTTTTTGAGTTAGGGGTGTTGTAAAAATTCCCTAGATTTTAGGAAAATAGATTGGATTTTTTTCGAGTCCAGAGACGTGTGAACCTGACGATCCTCACATAATGATGACCGATGTGTCGAGAACCCCTCCTACCCCCCCCGCTAGTTGGTTAGGTTAAATTTGGTTAGGTTAGGGTAGGTTATATTTGGGTAGGTTAGGTTAGGTTAGGTTATATTAAGTTAAGTTAGGTTAGATTTGGTTAGGTTAGGTTAGGTTATCGGTGGGTCAAGCCCCCCACTAGGTTAGGTTACTTTTGTTTAGGCAAATTTCTCTAGATATACTCAAATTACCCTAAATCTAGGGAATTTTAAACCCCCCCCCCCTTACAACAACTCTTAATTACGTGTTTCTGATGCATTATTTGCTCCCCACCCGAAAACCACGCATTCCCACAGGCCCCAAACTTGTTTTTGGGGGAAGGGGGAGAGTATGGGCAAACACTAGAAATTTACCGTTGTTTCGTAACCCAGGTTTTTGTTGTAGTTTTTGTACACTGATTTTGAGTTTTTTTTCCCTACATACCTAGTGTCGTTTCGTTTCTCTAGTAGTTTATGTTCAACTCTGAGCTGAGTGTACGAAACGACTATTGGGTTTCCTTATAGACTACGAAACAAATTTTGGTATTATTTACCTTTCAGGACCAAACTTCCCTACACAATGGGCCCCAGACATAAACTACGTCACGATTGTTTTTCATCGGTGCATTGTGGGGATAAGGCGGGGTCGCCGCGGGTGGACCTAACCAAAAGGGAAAAACTACGGCAAATGGAAGAATTTCGAGTTATTTTGCGCAAAAATTGATATTCCCGGGTTTGGCTATTTACATTTCTCTGTTCTGGGGTGCCCAACACTATAGAAAAAAACCTGGGGTTAATGGCTGTGTGCAAGGGGTTTTTAAAAAAAAAAACCAAGAAAAAAATTAAAAAAATTCCCCCCCCGGGCCCCCCCTCGTAAAAAGGTAAGCAATTTGGTGGGTTTACGAAAAATGGGGTCCCTCCCCCAACTTGTTTTTCCCTTTTTTAATGAGCCTGCTGTGACTTTTTTTCCTTTTGGTTTTTAAAAAACCCCTTTTTTGGAAACAAAACCCCCAATCACCTCAGGTCTTTTTCTATGTTCAGCGAGCACGGAATTAGCACCGGGAATATAAATTTCCCCCAAAAACAATTAAAAATTTTTTCATCGCCCGTAGTTATAGTCTTCTTTTTTGTATTTTGGGCCTATTCATGGATATGTTTAGTTTTAAAAATACCTTTTAATTGATTTTTCTTTTCGTTGCCCTTTCCTCATTAATTTAGTGGTAAAACAGGGTTTAAAGTTTTTCCTTGCCCCCCCAATGAACTCTTAAAGTCTGTCCCAAACATCCCCAAACCCTTTGTTTTTATTTATCTTTTTTGCTCCATCCATAAACAACCTGCAAAACCACTTGTGAAAAATTACCCACCTTGCCTAGATATCCCTATTACGTCGCCCTAAACCATTTTTTTCCCCTCCCTACACATATGGGGAAAAACTCCCCAAACAAAAATTTTTTGGTTTTAAAGGTTTTAGTTTTTTTCCCCTTTTGATTTATCTCATTACCCTTTCCATAAAAAAGTTGCAAAAACCAGGGTGACTTTAAACCCATTTTTTTTGCCTCAGGGTCCCTGGTACCTCGCCCAAACCCCAAATGCTCGTCCCTACATAAAGGGGGGAAAACCCCTCGCCGACGGAAATGGTTAGGTTGGGGGAAATAATGGACGAGATTGGGCGGTCTTTTTCAGAGACACAACTATTTTTTTTTTTCCCCCTAAAATGGGTTTGCTTTTTTTTAATGGGGGGGTATTTTTTTTTTTGGCGAAAACCCTTTAAAAAAACTACCCTCCTTTAAAAACAAGCACCAAAATTGTGGGCCCAAAAAAAAAAAACAGTTTTTTCCCTCTGAAAACAAAGGGGCGAAATTTTCTCGTCCTTTTTTCCCCCTTTAACCTAACTTTTTACCGTCGGCGAGTTTTCCCCGATTTTTGTAGGGAGAGCATTTGGTAACAAAAAGTACCAGGTACCAAAAGGAAAGGGAGGGGTTTAAGCCCAGGGGGGGGGGGGGTGGTTATGCAACTTTTTTGGGGAAAGGGGAGAAATTAGAAAAATTTCAAAAAAAATCAAACCTAGCCATTACCGTGGGGCGATTTTTTCCCCAAATTTGTGTAGGGAAAAAAAATATCGGAAAGAACAGTCCAGGTAAAAACCTGGGGCCCAAGGTTTGGGAAATGTCACGGTGGTTATGCAACTTTTTTATGGTTTGGATTTAATAAGATAAATCAAAGCAAAGGTTGGTATGTTGGTCAGACCAAGATTTATTCTTGGTTTCGTCAATTTCCCATTTAAAAACCATGTTTTAACCACTACTTATTTTTAGGAAAGCAAAAAAAGGAACTAAAATTAAAAAGGGTTTTTTTTAAACTATCAAAAAACCCATAATATGTAAAAAACCTAAAAAGAGAAGCCCAAATAAAAAAAAACCAAAATAAAAAAAAATTTAAAGTTTTTTTTGGGCAAAAATTGATTTTCCCAAAAAGGGGTGCTAAAAAAAAAAATTTTTCGTGCTCGCTGAAAAAAAACATAAAAAAACCCCTTGGGGTTTGAGGGTTAAATGTAAAAGGGCCCCTTCTAAACCGGAAAAAAACCCCCACCCAGAGCCCTCTTTTAAGAAGAAAAGGCAAGTGATAAGGAAAAAATTACGTCCCTACCATTTTGCTTCCCTTTTGACGAGGCTCTTTTTTTATGATTTCTTTTTTTTCCTTGGTTTAAAAGCCTCCTTGCACATCAGCCAAAAAACCTCAGGTTTTTTCCTCTATAGTTTTTGTCAGCAGAACAGAGCATTTGAAAAATATAGAAAACCCTGGAAAAAAAATTTTTCCGCCCCCCCAAAAATAACTCGTTTTTCCCTTTCCATCCCCGAAATTTTTCCCCCTTCGTAGGCCCCACCCGGGGCCCACCCCCCCCTTATCCCCACAATGCACCGATTAACAAACCGTGACGTAGTTTTTTGGTAGGGTCCATTGGGAGCTTTGGTTTTTTGTTCCCTTTAAATTGTTTCTAAGAGACATTTTCTCCTTGATTTTCCCTTTGCAAAACAAAAGTTTCGGAGAATAGAAAATTTTTTTGGAGGGAGAGGAAATGTTTTCCTTGTTTACAAAAAAAAGGGCCCCCCCCTTTCCCCTTCTTGGACCTGCATCGGGTTTTTTTTTGGTATTTTAAATTTCATTTTTTTTTAATTTTGGGCCAAATTTTTGGAGGTTAAAGGGTTTGGTTTTGGTTGGTTTTGGTTAGGTTTTTGGGTTGTTTTGGGAAGGGAGGTAAGGTAAGGTAAGGTAAAAAAAAGGTTTAAATTTAAAGGTTTTAAGGTAAAGGGGAAAGGGTTTAGGTTAGTTAAAGGTTTTTGGTTAAGGGAAAGGGTTTGGGAAGGTACCACGGGTTCGCCTCCGAAAAAAAAGCGATTCAGGGCCCCCAAAAGAGGAAAAGGGGGCATTTTGGGAAACAAGGGGAAAATATTCCCCCCCCCCTAAAATGTTTTTTCTTTTCTCCCCAAACTATTTTATTTGCGAGGCGGGAAAACTCAAAGAGAAAAGGGTTTTTAAAAATACAATAAGGTAAACAAAAACCATGCTCCCTATTGTGTACGGAAGTTTGGTTCTATCGTAAAAAAAAAATCCCAACTTTTTGGTGTATGAACCTACTAGTGTACGAAACAACTTGTGTACGAACTGACTGCAGCCCACTGATTAGCGATACAAACAGCTGCTTCCCCCCGGATGTCAGCACTGTGACGTCATAGCCTGACCGCCGCCGCTCCTACAAGGGTTATGTGTCTGTGTGGAGTGGTCAGTTCGTACACAAGTTGTTTCGTACACCAGTAGATTCGTATACCAAAAAGTTGTTTCGTAGTCTATATGAAACCTATATAGTCAGTTTTTCGTACACTCAGCTCAGAGTTGAACGTGACTACTACCGTAGATAACACTAAAGTCGCCAGGACAACTTTTTGTTCTGTGTACAGACGTGTGGTGGCGTTAATAGTTACATTTCTACATCCATGATTTCAGGAAGGTTAGAAGGGGCTATCTGGAGAGTGTGTGTCATTTTGTGTCTTCATCTGTGTCATAGTAGGGCTATAAATGAACACATGACAAAACTATCACCCGAGTGGCGTCTCTAAATACCACCGTCTATATACTCGCCGCTACAAAGCATAAAACAACGCTGAAACAGTAGCCTTCACAGTCATGATATAAACTACTGTGTATCATCTTCAGTGGCACAGACACAGCAGTAGTGAGGCTATCATTCGTAATATATGGCGCCTGGCGACATTAGTGCAGGTGGCGACTATAGGTAGTGTTATCTAGGGTAATAAAGACGCTGTATAATGTCACTTACCCAATAAGCATGTTCAGGCTGACGGACGCTCGTGTCTCCTGAACTTTGCTAACTTCTTCTTCTTCTGAGAACTTGAGCGTGAGTTGGGAGTAGGGGAAAAGAAATAACCTGTGATTTATGTGGGGCGGAAAAGGAGGACTTAAAACATTTTCTGTTATGGTGCCCAGCCTACAGTAATGAAAGAAAGAAAAGTGTGAGGCTACAACAACCTTACTTAGAGGAGGAAGAGGATATAGTGGGGGAGTATTTGTTCGGAGAGGGGAATGTGGAAGAAGCAAAAAGAACAATCAACAGTTTTTGGATGACCAGAGAAAATAAGAAGAAAGAAAAAGAAAGAAACTAATAAGATAGAATAAGAGAAGAAAACTAAGTAAAGACCCAGACAGCAAGAAGAAACACGTCAGGGAGTGCCGTTGAAAAAGGCCTGACTCCCGACCAACAACTGAACTGAACTGAACTGAACATGCAAGTCTTTAGTGGTGCTAATATAGCGCCTGGCGACATTAGTGCAGTGGCGACTATAGTATTATTGACGGTAATTAAACGTACATGAAGACGGGTCAGGTAACCATTCGTATTTAACCCCTTGACGCCCAGGGGGGGCATTTTCGAACACTACTAAGACCATCTTAGCGCTGGTCACATACTATATATAATATAATACTATATATATAGGTGTGGGCTATATATATACTATATATATAGGGGTGGGCTGGGTGGAATAGATATGATTTGCGACAGAAACGGTTAGCAGATTAATTATAAACATCAAAACTCACCAGATAAAAAGTGTCGTTATTCACGATAATATCACATACTGGCTATGATGTGTGTGTCTGGAGGATTGAAAGGGAGAAGGAAGAGGAGGGAGAAGAAATAATAGAAGAAAAAAAAGGAGAGAGAGAGAGAGAGAGAGAGAGAGAGAGAGAGAGAGAGAGAGAGAGAGGGAGAGAAGAGAGAGAGAAGAGAGAGAGAGAAGAGAGAGAGGAGAGAGAGAAGACGAGAGGATGAGATGAGAGAGAGAGAGAGAGAGAGAGGAGAGAAAAGAGAGAGAGAGAGAGAGAGAGGAGGAGAGAGGAGCAGGACATGCAGTATGAGTAGCAGAAGAAGAGAGAGCAGAACTAAGGAGAGAGAGAGAGGAGAGAGAGAAGATGAGATGAGAGAGAAAAGAGAGAGAGAGAGAGAGAGAGAGAGAGAGAGAGAGAGAGAGAGAGAGGAGAGAGAGAGAGAGAGGAGAGAGAGAGGAGAGAGAGAGAGAGAGAGAGAGAGAGAGAGAGAGAGAGAGAGAGAGAGAGAGAGAGAGAAGAGAGAGAGAGAGAGAGATCCCTGGCGCAGTGACACTGCACTATGACTGTAGCAGAAATAATACTGGAATCAAGGAGAAGGAAGAGAGAGAGGAGAGAAGAAATAGAAGAAAAGAAGGAGAAGGAGAGAGAGATGAGGAGGAGATGACAGAGAGAGAAATGTAGGATAGAGGAGAAGGAAGAGGAGAGGAGAGATGAGAAAGAAGAGAGAGAGAGAGAGAGAGAGAGAAAGAGAGAGAGAGAGAGAGAGAGAGAGAGAGAGAGAGAGAGAGACTCCCTCGGCGTGGTATACGTATTTCCCGCCAAATACAGACTTGTGTCGCGCGCGCTGCTTGGTTAGGTGGCACTAAGAAGGGTTGGCCTTCTGTCCTCTTACACGAGGCTAAGATGACGCCCGAAAATGCTTCCTTAGTAATCTTCTTAGCCCGGTATAACTAAGTCAGTCTTAGGACGCTAAGAGGGTGTAGTTTAGAGCCCCTTCGAAAATGCCCACCCAGATCTTTCCTTTGCTATATAAAATTGTCTGTTGTCCAGCCATAAAATTACAAGTAACTGAATATACCAAATTAGTTACCGTACATAACACTATAGGCGTATTTTGTGGCGGCCATTTTTGTGGATTATTATAATCTTTTAAGCTCCGCCCCTGGGGCCGGATGTTCGAACGTTCGTAACGCGTCTCTAAGATCATATTTGCACTTAAGATTGATCTTGGAACGTTCGTAACGCGTTTAGAGGTATTTTCAAACGATCTTTGCGAACATCCATCCGCCATATTTGTTCGTTTTTCTACCATATTTGTTCATAGTGCCTTGGTTCTATCTAGAGTCTAGACCAAGCATAGTGCTAAGGTTGCTGAAGAGCACTCGCACACTGTTCGTAGGGTCGCATGATGAAGGTTTTTCTAATATACAAGCTATATAAAGTTGTTATTAGTTGTTTATTTCATGTCGAGTTGTTTATGGTTGTTCAGGACGCTGTAGGGGTAATGTGAAGAGTGCAATGAATGGTATTTATTTGATTGTTTGTTTGTTTAGAGGACAATTCCTCAGAGCCATAGTGATCTACCGCTGCAGCTTAGTGTTGGGGGAAGCCAACAACCCGGGAGGGGGATCACAAACCCACGGCTAACACCCGGGACCCATTCACTGCTGGGTGGACAGGGGCTCGGGTTTTTTAAGAAAGACCACCCATCTGTCTTCGCTCCGCCCGGGGATCGAACCAGGGACTTCTCGGTTGTGAGCCGAGCGTGCTAACCACTACACTACGGAGTACCCTGTGGTTAGCAATTCATTTCCATCTACCAGCTGGACATCTACAGGGTCTGGTTCTTCCAACTGCACACACAACTTTGATGTCAGGATTGATTTGACTGATTTCCTCAACAATCTATATTCATCAAACAATGAAGAAGGTAAGGGTGCCAATTCATAGTTGAAGACTTCTTCCAGAGCGATATCCCTCTTCTGTGAGATAACAAGCAGTCAACCATACAGCTGCTCCATATTGTAGATGGTCTTGCTGTAGTTGGTATGCTGCCGAATGTCTATAGGTGACTGGAATGAGTGAAGTGCAAATAAAAAAGAAATGTGTCTTGTGCTAGAAGTGTATAGAGAAGATGATATGGGAGAGGAAGATGCGGGAAGTGAAGGAGGAGAATAGGAGTATGTAGAATGGATAGAGAAGCAGATTATGTATAATGTGGAAATTATCCACCAACCACCCTCTCAATAATTGGTAGAGTGGTGGTTTGTTTCCCCCCCCTTGTGAGGGAGGTATTGTCCGCTGGTCATAGGGGAGCGTAGGGATGTATATATATAATTAAAATGGTAATGGGTAATAATTAAGGTAATTTGAGTAAGTGATAAGTACTGGGATAGAATAATTGAACATTCCCAGTAATATTAAACATTTGCACCTTATAATTAGCACCTTGGTTAGAAGCGCGGTCATTGGCTGCTGCCCATTAGATTCTCGCCACCGACGATTGACACGTGTCGGTGAGATTTGTGTGGCCGGTCGCCGCCGCTGGCTTGGAAATTTAGTACAGTGGTACTTTGACTTACGAGTTTAATTCGTTCATTGATCGAGCTCGTAACTCAATTTCCTCGTATATCAAATCAGTTTACCCCATTGAAATTAATTGAAATATCATTAATCCGTTCCAGCCCCCAAAAAACCACCCGAATTTTTTTTACTGTACCTATATGACTGGACTGCACTCACGTGGGTGGAACTGCCGCTAAACGTACTGCACTCACCCTCCACCATTTGCATTCGCCAGTGTTTATACTCTGTGTATCAGCTGTTGGAAACAGCTGTGGGTGGAACTGCTGCTAAACGTACTGCACTCACCCTCCGCCATTTGCATTCACCAGTGTTTATACTCTGTGTATCAGCTGTTGGAAACAGCTGTGGGTGGAACTGCTGCTAAACGTACAGCACTCACCCTCCACCATTTGCATTCGCCTGTGTGAGCACAACACAACAGAGATGCTTCCACGGCGAGGCGAGGCGTAATTATGAGCCTACCACAATTGCTGGTTATGAGTGCGGAAGTGAGGTGTTTTGCGGCGTCAGATACAAGTCAACAGCCGTTCAACTACCATACGCCAGGTAGTAGATAACATCAGAAGTTACGTAACTTTAGTTAGTGGTATAGTTAAGTGCTGGTTGGTCATAGGCCTGGTTATGCGCCTTGACAGGCCAGCCAACAGCGCTTCCAGCACTTAGGATATAATAATTAATTATCAACTAGCAATTATTTTCAGTGACGTAATCTTGCATTCAATATTTTTTGGACTTAGTTATTAACTAAATCATGACTAAATTAGCTAAGCATTCATTATCAGCAAAGTTAGCAATGCTCATACGAATATGTAATATGTGTGAGGACGCAATTAGAGAGAACTGCAACTCCGAAATGCCAGTGGTCGCTGGCAGTTTTAACTCACAATTTGGTGAAAAGTTGGTCAACTTGAAAGAAATATATGGGCTTATTCCACTGCACTTAAAACACACAAGTATAATATTAAGAACGATTTTCTTCTATATGTATATTGTATAGAAGCCTGATTCTGTAAAACATTGTATATAACCAAATAACCAAGGAGGTTATAGTTGAGGAGGCGAGGTAAATGCTACTCTATGATATTATATAGTCAATAACGAATGTTTAGAAGTTATCTTTACCTAGGCAGTCATATTTTCCTGTTATTATTGTGTATCAATCAGATAGAAAGCCTGGAAGTGCAATGAGTCGACGCGTGAAGTGGCAATGTTTTGATTCAATCTCCCCGCCACAATCTCCCCGCCCACCACTCCCCGCCGCGGCGTATCGCCTCCACAATTATAACCTACATTGTCGCAGCAGCAAGCCGATTTCGGCATTCCTTATTCTTCGTTTTTCCAAGGCATTGCTTATTGTATTTTGACAAGCGTTTGCCAGACGCAGCAGTACTGTCTTAGAAAACAGTGTGAACATCGCCCAAATTTTACATGCCACAATATACATGTTAAAAATATATTAAGCTTTGCTACTCGAGGCGAGTAATTTGCATTAAATTGCTATTATAGAACGTTCCATCGTAATGCATGTCATCCATACAATTAGTAGAACAACAGAAGAACTATATTTTTTGGTATTCAGATGCGGTGCATCAATGTTTATCGCAAAATTAATTTCTGAAAAATATTAGTCGCGGAGTCAAAACACAGTAGACCAACCTTTGAGTTAAAACTGCCAGCGACCACTGGCATTTCTCGAGTTTCAGATCATTGGAATTAGAGAGAACTGAAACTCGAGAAATGCCAGTGGTCGCTGGCAGTTTTAACTCAAAGGTTGGTCTACTGTGTTTTGACTCCGCGACTAATATTTTTCAGAAATTAATTTTGCGATAAACATTGATGCACCGCATCTGAATACCAAAAAATATAGTTCTTCTGTTGTTCTACTAATTGTATGGATGACATGCATTACGATGGAACGTTCTATAATAGCAATTTAATGCAAATTACTCGCCTCGAGTAGCAAAGCTTAATATATTTTTTACATGTATATTGTGGCATGTAAAATTTGGGCGATGTTCACACTGTTTTCTAAGACAGTACTGCTGCGTCGGGCAAACGCTTGTCAAAATACAATAAGCAATGCCTTGGAAAAACGAAGAATAAAGAATGCCGAGATCGGCTTGTTGCTGCGACAATGTAGGTTATAATTGTGGAGGCGACACGCCGCGGCGGGGAGTGGCAAAGCCGTCTCTATGTAAAAGCCTGCGCCTGGGAAGCGAGATGGACGGTGACGTCATTATCAGAGTCGGCTCCACAAGTCAGTAGGAGCTGAGCTTTCAGTGAGTGAGGATGTACGGGCGGTACGGCTCTCATTGCACCCACCTTTCACCCACTGTTAACTCTTCGCCATTTAATATTTTGCTCATAAACATTTTACATGGAGAATACCAATAGAAGCGGAATATAATTCGCTTTCCATTGATATATTTCGTTTACTGATAAATGAGTTAGCAGCATGCATAAATTAGCGTTAACTAAATACATAACATCATGAAATCGGGTAATTTCCTATCTAATATATGTTTATCAGTATAAAAGATATACTGTTATCTTTGGAAATGTTTGTTCTATAATATTATCAAATAAAAAACCGTAAAACACACTAAAGAAATGCCATTATGAGACTCAAGAAATATGCATGAACTTAAACTCTTCGCCATTTAATATTTTGCTCGAAAACATTTTACATGGAGACTATCAATAGAAGCGGAATTTAATTAGCTTTCCATTGCTATATTTCGTTTTCTGATAAATGAATTAGAACCATACATAAATTAGCGTTAACTAACTAAAAATATCATGAAAGCGGGTAGTTTTTCCCGATTGATGATGTTATTTATTCAGTTAACGCTAATTTATGTATGGTTCTACTTCATTTATCAGAAAACAAAATATAGCAATGGAAAGCTAATTACATTCCGCTTCTATTGATATTCTCCATGTAAAATGTTTTCGAGCAAAATATTAAATGGCGAAGAGTTTAAGTTCATGCATATTTCTTGAGTCTCATAATGGCATTTCTTTAGTGTGTTTTACGGTTTTTTATTTGATAATATTATAGAACAAACATTTCCAAAGATAACAGTATATCTTTTATACTGATAAACATATATTAGATAGGAAATTACCCGATTTCATGATGTTATGTATTTAGTTAACGCTAATTTATGCATGCTGCTAACTCATTTATCAGTAAACGAAATATATCAATGGAAAGCGAATTATATTCCGCTTCTATTGGTATTCTCCATGTAAAATGTTTTTGAGCAAAATATTAAATGGCGAAGAGTTAACAGTGGGTGAAAGGTGGGTGCAATGAGAGCCGTACCGCCCGTACATCCTCACTCACTGAAAGCTCAGCTCCTACTGACTTGTGGAGCCGACTCTGATAATGACGTCACCGTC
This sequence comes from Chionoecetes opilio, assembly GCA_016584305.1. Classification (NCBI taxonomy): domain Eukaryota; kingdom Metazoa; phylum Arthropoda; class Malacostraca; order Decapoda; family Majidae; genus Chionoecetes; species Chionoecetes opilio. The sequence continues at coordinate 10,155 of JACEEZ010009940.1, read as the reverse complement.
CATCTCGCTTCCCAGGCGCAGGCTTTTACATAGAGACGGCTTTGCCACTCCCCGCCGCGGCGTGTCGCCTCCACAATTATAACCTACATTGTCGCAGCAACAAGCCGATCTCGGCATTCTTTATTCTTCGTTTTTCCAAGGCATTGCTTATTGTATTTTGACAAGCGTTTGCCCGACGCAGCAGTACTGTCTTAGAAAACAGTGTGAACATCGCCCAAATTTTACATGCCACAATATACATGTAAAAAATATATTAAGCTTTGCTACTCGAGGCGAGTAATTTGCATTAAATTGCTATTATAGAACGTTCCATCGTAATGCATGTCATCCATACAATTAGTAGAACAACAGAAGAACTATATTTTTTGGTATTCAGATGCGGTGCATCAATGTTTATCGCAAAATTAATTTCTGAAAAATATTAGTCGCGGAGTCAAAACACAGTAGACCAACCTTTGAGTTAAAACTGCCAGCGACCACTGGCATTTCTCGAGTTTCAGATCATTGGAATTAGAGAGAACTGAAACTCGAGAAATGCCAGTGGTCGCTGGCAGTTTTAACTCAAAGGTTGGTCTACTGTGTTTTGACTCCGCGACTAATATTTTTCAGAAATTAATTTTGCGATAAACATTGATGCACCGCATCTGAATACCAAAAAATATAGTTCTTCTGTTGTTCTACTAATTGTATGGATGACATGCATTACGATGGAACGTTCTATAATAGCAATTTAATGCAAATTACTCGCCTCGAGTAGCAAAGCTTAATATATTTTTTACATGTATATTGTGGCATGTAAAATTTGGGCGATGTTCACACTGTTTTCTAAGACAGTACTGCTGCGTCGGGCAAACGCTTGTCAAAATACAATAAGCAATGCCTTGGAAAAACGAAGAATAAAGAATGCCGAGATCGGCTTGTTGCTGCGACAATGTAGGTTATAATTGTGGAGGCGACACGCCGCGGCGGGGAGTGGCAAAGCCGTCTCTATGTAAAAGCCTGCGCCTGGGAAGCGAGATGGACGGTGACGTCATTATCAGAGTCGGCTCCACAAGTCAGTAGGAGCTGAGCTTTCAGTGAGTGAGGATGTACGGGCGGTACGGCTCTCATTGCACCCACCTTTCACCCACTGTTAACTCTTCGCCATTTAATATTTTGCTCATAAACATTTTACATGGAGAATACCAATAGAAGCGGAATATAATTCGCTTTCCATTGATATATTTCGTTTACTGATAAATGAGTTAGCAGCATGCATAAATTAGCGTTAACTAAATACATAACATCATGAAATCGGGTAATTTCCTATCTAATATATGTTTATCAGTATAAAAGATATACTGTTATCTTTGGAAATGTTTGTTCTATAATATTATCAAATAAAAAACCGTAAAACACACTAAAGAAATGCCATTATGAGACTCAAGAAATATGCATGAACTTAAACTCTTCGCCATTTAATATTTTGCTCGAAAACATTTTACATGGAGACTATCAATAGAAGCGGAATTTAATTAGCTTTCCATTGCTATATTTCGTTTTCTGATAAATGAATTAGAACCATACATAAATTAGCGTTAACTAACTAAAAATATCATGAAAGCGGGTAGTTTTTCCCGATTGATGATGTTATTTATTCAGTTAACGCTAATTTATGTATGGTTCTACTTCATTTATCAGAAAACAAAATATAGCAATGGAAAGCTAATTACATTCCGCTTCTATTGATATTCTCCATGTAAAATGTTTTCGAGCAAAATATTAAATGGCGAAGAGTTTAAGTTCATGCATATTTCTTGAGTCTCATAATGGCATTTCTTTAGTGTGTTTTACGGTTTTTTATTTGATAATATTATAGAACAAACATTTCCAAAGATAACAGTATATCTTTTATACTGATAAACATATATTAGATAGGAAATTACCCGATTTCATGATGTTATGTATTTAGTTAACGCTAATTTATGCATGCTGCTAACTCATTTATCAGTAAACGAAATATATCAATGGAAAGCGAATTATATTCCGCTTCTATTGGTATTCTCCATGTAAAATGTTTTTGAGCAAAATATTAAATGGCGAAGAGTTAACAGTGGGTGAAAGGTGGGTGCAATGAGAGCCGTACCGCCCGTACATCCTCACTCACTGAAAGCTCAGCTCCTACTGACTTGTGGAGCCGACTCTGATAATGACGTCACCGTCCATCTCGCTTCCCAGGCGCAGGCTTTTACATAGAGACGGCTTTGCCACTCCCCGCCGCGGCGTGTCGCCTCCACAATTATAACCTACATTGTCGCAGCAACAAGCCGATCTCGGCATTCTTTATTCTTCGTTTTTCCAAGGCATTGCTTATTGTATTTTGACAAGCGTTTGCCCGACGCAGCAGTACTGTCTTAGAAAACAGTGTGAACATCGCCCAAATTTTACATGCCACAATATACATGTAAAAAATATATTAAGCTTTGCTACTCGAAGCGAGTAATTTGCATTAAATTGCTATTATAGAACGTTCCATCGTAATGCATGTCATCCATACAATTAGTAGAACAACAGAAGAACTATATTTTTTGGTATTCAGATGCGGTGCATCAATGTTTATCGCAAAATTAATTTCTGAAAAATATTAGTCGCGGAGTCAAAACACAGTAGACCAACCTTTGAGTTAAAACTGCCAGCGACCACTGGCATTTCTCGAGTTTCAGTTCTCTCTAATTCCAATGATCTGAAACTCGAGAAATGCCAGTGGTCGCTGGCAGTTTTAACTCAAAGGTTGGTCTACTGTGTTTTGACTCCGCGACTAATATTTTTCAGAAATTAATTTTGCGATAAACATTGATGCACCGCATCTGAATACCAAAAAATATAGTTCTTCTGTTGTTCTACTAATTGTATGGATGACATGCATTACGATGGAACGTTCTATAATAGCAATTTAATGCAAATTACTCGCTTCGAGTAGCAAAGCTTAATATATTTTTTACATGTATATTGTGGCATGTAAAATTTGGGCGATGTTCACACTGTTTTCTAAGACAGTACTGCTGCGTCGGGCAAACGCTTGTCAAAATACAATAAGCAATGCCTTGGAAAAACGAAGAATAAAGAATGCCGAGATCGGCTTGTTGCTGCGACAATGTAGGTTATAATTGTGGAGGCGACACGCCGCGGCGGGGAGTGGCAAAGCCGTCTCTATGTAAAAGCCTGCGCCTGGGAAGCGAGATGGACGGTGACGTCATTATCAGAGTCGGCTCCACAAGTCAGTAGGAGCTGAGCTTTCAGTGAGTGAGGATGTACGGGCGGTACGGCTCTCATTGCACCCACCTTTCACCCACTGTTAACTCTTCGCCATTTAATATTTTGCTCATAAACATTTTACATGGAGAATACCAATAGAAGCGGAATATAATTCGCTTTCCATTGATATATTTCGTTTACTGATAAATGAGTTAGCAGCATGCATAAATTAGCGTTAACTAAATACATAACATCATGAAATCGGGTAATTTCCTATCTAATATATGTTTATCAGTATAAAAGATATACTGTTATCTTTGGAAATGTTTGTTCTATAATATTATCAAATAAAAAACCGTAAAACACACTAAAGAAATGCCATTATGAGACTCAAGAAATATGCATGAACTTAAACTCTTCGCCATTTAATATTTTGCTCGAAAACATTTTACATGGAGAATATCAATAGAAGCGGAATGTAATTAGCTTTCCATTGCTATATTTTGTTTTCTGATAAATGAAGTAGAACCATACATAAATTAGCGTTAACTGAATAAATAACATCATCAATCGGGAAAAACTACCCGATTTCATGATATTTTTAGTTAGTTAACGCTAATTTATGTATGGTTCTAATTCATTTATCAGAAAACGAAATATAGCAATGGAAAGCTAATTAAATTCCGCTTCTATTGATAGTCTCCATGTAAAATGTTTTCGAGCAAAATATTAAATGGCGAAGAGTTTAAGTTCATGCATATTTCTTGAGTCTCATAATGGCATTTCTTTAGTGTGTTTTACGGTTTTTTATTTGATAACATTATAGAACAAACATTTCCGAAGATAACAGTATATCTTTTATACTAATAAACATATATTAGGTAGGAAATTACCCAATTTCATGATGTTATGTATTTAGTTAACGCTAATTTATGCATGCTGTTAATTCATTTATCAGAAAACAAAATATAGCAATGGAAAGCTAACTAAATTCCGCTTCTATTGATATTCGCTGTAATTTAGTATAAAGCATTGCTGTATATTCAGGTTACGGNTCAGGCCTCACCTAACTATGCATTTCAGTTTTGGTCTCCATATTACAGGATGGTATGTTTTTTTTGGGAAAAAATGGAAAGGATGACCAAAATGATACAAGGGATGCGTAACTTTAGTTTGAGAGGAATTGAAGTTTTTAAAAATTTACCTCACCGAGAGACCGAGAAAGGGGCACTGATAGAATTTTTTAAAGGGGAAAAGGGATTTAAAAAGGGAGGGTGGGAAAAGTTTTTAGGGGCTTTTAACCAGGGAGAAAAAAGTAACGGATTAAAGCTGGAAAAGCGTAGTTTTAAAAAAAGGAAATGGGGAAAAACGGGTTCCAAATAGGGGGGTGAATAGTGGAATGGTTTTCAGTAGACAGTTTTATGCGGGTCTTTAGGGGCTTTAAAAGGGGGAGCGGATAATTTTCTGGATGGGGATAAAAATGGATGTAGGTTGTTAGGTGCAGAACTACCCGTGTAGGCTGCGGCTCTTGTAGCTTCCTTATTTTCTTAGTTCTTATTTCTTATTTCACTCCAAAAATAATTTTTTTATGTCCAGTGCCCGCTATTTAAAAGACTCAAAAAGGCCCGAGTGAAGGGCGTCCGCGTGTGTGTGTGTGGTGTGGTGTGTGTGTGTGGTGTGTGTGTGTGTGTGTGGTGTGTGTGTGTGGGGTGTGTGTGTGTGTATGTGTGGTGGGGTGTCTGTATGTGTGTGTGTGTGTGTCTATGTGTCTGTGTGTGTGTGTGTGTGTGTGTGTGTCTGTGGGGTATGTGTGTCTGTGTGTCTGTGTGTCTGTGTGTATGTGTGTGTGTGTGTGTGTGTGTGTTGTATGTGTGTGTGTTGTGTGTGTGTGTGTGTGTGTGTGTGTGTGTTTGTGTGTGTG
>JACEEZ010009939.1:0-14690 GCA_016584305.1 Chionoecetes opilio | reverse complement strand
ATATATATATATTTTATAATATATATATATATATATATATATATATAATATATATAAAAATATATATATATATATATATATATACAATAAACCTTCATGCTCGCGGGTTTCAGGCTCGCGGATTTGATTAATCGCGGGTTTTCAACCCTTGGGATAAATAATAATAAATACAGGTAATTAAATATAATTTTAAAATACGAAAAGTATTTTTCATAAAAACTACTGTGCATGCCTCTTCAGTGGCACATAAAAGTCTGTAGTGATGCTAAAATTCGCAATATATGGCGCCTGGCGACATTAGTGCAGTGGCGAGTGACTGGCGACTAATGTTATCTACGGACTACGGAAGCCACACACTGGTGGGCTGAGCGCTGCGTGCACACCTCAACTTCCTCAAGCCACCACCAGACCAGACACAATAGTGAACATTTAAGCAGTGCCAACCCAATCAGCCTGAAACACAGGGAAGAGCACTGGAGCAAGCTGGTGTGGTGCACAATCTGGCCGTGGTGCGAGGCATAGCTTTGTGCCAGCCACCCCAACACAACACACCCTAACACACCCTCACCGTTGGCCCACAGCGATCCACGGGGGTTCAGCGTCCACTTCCTCCTCCTTCTGGGCTCAGCCATAGGCCTATCCATGGTGGTGGTGGTTGTGGGGAGGAATAGGGGTGTGATGTAACCCTGGCAGCGGCTAAACGTGTGTCGCGGCCTCAGCTGTTTTGGGTTGTTGCTGATGATGACAGTGTTCAGTTCAGTTGTTGGTAGTCTGGCCTTTTTTATCGGCACTCCCTGATGTGATGTTTGATGTTTGAAGAATTTCGTCAGTTATTGACGCAGCTGAGATGGATCTCCGCTGTAACCAGACAGCTCTCTCTCAGACTACCCCTAGAGAGCTGTCTGCTAGTGCTTATAGTGTTGGGGGAAGCCAGCACTCCGGGAGGCGGGTTACAAACCCCCGGCTAACACCCGGTACCCATTCACTGCTGGGTGGACAGGGGCTCGGGTTTTAAGGAAACAGCCCAACTGTATAATTATCATTATCATTCAAGCAACAAAATCCATTTTCTTTATACCGTAAGCCTATTTTCGGGGCGGGAGGGGTTACTAATGTCATGCTCGCGGATTTACGATACTCGCGGGTGTCTCTGTTCCCTAACCCCCGCGAGCATGAAGGGTTTATTGTATATATTTACATATATATATATATATATATATATATATATATATATATATATATATATATATATATATATATATATATATATATATGTGTATGTACGTGTATGTATGTTTTTTTCTTGTTTTTTTTACATCACACAGGACTGGCCAAGGGCACAAAAAAAAGAGGTAACACAAAGCCCGCTTAGTTGGCAGTCCCTATAAAGAAGACAGTTAACAGAATAAATAAGGGGTGTGGGCCAATTTAGTTTGTGAAGGTGTCTTGGTAATCTTCTCTTCGAACTATTTTATCGTAGGAAGGTGGAAAAAAAATAGAATCAGGAAGAGAACTCCTGAGTTGACCAGGAGAAGGGATAAAGAGTAAAGATACTGATTAAACTCTGTGCAATTAGGAATGATGGACCTAAAGGGATGAGGAATGCGTAGAAAGTCTTGTGCAGTGAGGCCGTGGGAAGGGGGGGGAGGCATGCAGTGAGCAAGTTCAGAAGAAGCAGTGAGCAAGTCAGAAGAGCAGTGAGCTGAAAAATGACGGTGAAGATGGCAAGAAGAGAAGCAAAATTGCGGCGGTGGGTTGTGATTTAAAGATTGAAGCACAGCAGTCAGAGGAGGAGAGTTGAATTAGGACGAAAAGCTTTGACTCAACGCGGTTTAGGAGAGCTGTAGAGTGGATCCTCCCCAAACATGTGAGAAATACTCCATACATGGGCGGATAAGGCCCCTGTAGAGAGCAAAGATGTACAGGGTTCATCTGTAATTGATCGTCAGTCGGGTTTTCATAAAGGGCGATCTGTGGCGAATCTTTAGCTTTCCTAACTGAATTTCATCTTCCTTTAGGGTTTTTCGGTGAAACTTTTTGATGGTTGCCCTTGCACATACATACGCTTTTGATAGAGTCTGGCACCAAATCGTTATTTCCAAACTACCCGCATTCGGTTTCTATCCTTCTCTCTGTAAACTTCATCTTAAGTTTTCCTTTCAAACCGTTATATTGCAGCTTACTGTTAGAAGGAACAATGTTCTTCTCCTAAAAATCTATCAATAGTGGTGTGCCCCAGGGTTCTGTGCCTATCAACCATAATATTTCTATTATTCATTAAGATCTAAGTCTAACTTAAAGCCCTGTATCCACTCCACGCTGATGATTTCTACCGACATTTTCAACGTCGTTTATTAGACGTCCAAATCAACAGGACACTAAGGGATTCATGGGAGATTTCAACGGCGCCTAACTTCTGATCTTTCTATAATTTCTGATTGGGGACAAAGCAACACCTTGTTTTGTTCAATGACCTCAAAACACTATTCTTCACCTATCTACCCGACAAAACCTACCAGATTAAACATCCCCTCTTCTTCAATGACACTCAACTGGTCCTTATCTGTACAATGAATATTCTAGGACATCCACTTTAATAAAAATCTGAAATGGAATCTCACAATACTCATCTCTTGCTCTTAAAACGCTCTAGGAAGTTATGTGGGGCTGTGGCACTGAAGTCCTTTTTTTTCTACCTCCCAGTTGCTTGCTCGGTAAGGAGCCTATCCGCATGTATGAGTATGTCTCAGTTTGGGGAGGATCCACTCATTACAGTCTCCTAAACAGGGTTCAGTCAAAAGCTTGTAGTCTCATCAGCTCCCCTCCTCTGATTGGGACTTGTCTTCAATCTTTAAATCCACCGACGCAATGTGCCTTCTCTTGCACTCTCTTTCTACCGTTAATTTTCATGCTACACTGCTCTTCTGCAACTTGCTAACTGCATTGCCTCCTCCCTTCCCGCAGCCTCGCTGCCACAAGATTGTCTTACTCTTTTCTCATCCACCTATTCTGTCCATCTTCCTAATGCCAGAGAGTTATCCAATATATCTTTACTCTTTTCATACCCCTTTCCCAGGTAACTCTGGAACTCTCTCCGTTTCTATTTTTCACATTCCTACGGACCTTAAATCTTTTCAAAGAGAAGAGTAAAACAAGACATCCTCCCGATCTAAATGACCCACCCCTCTTTTTTTTTTATCAGCTCTGTCTCTTCTTATAGGGACTGGCAACTAAGCCAGGCTGTGTGTACCTATTTTTGTTGTGTCCTTGGGCCGGTCCTTGTGAGGTAAGAAAAAAAAACAGGAAAAAAAAAAAGAAACTGGTAGGGAAGAAGAGGGGATAGTTATCTTGAGGTTTTGTTCGAGTAGATAGGGGAAGAAATTGGGTTTTGAGGCATTGAACAAAAACAAGGTTTGCTTTTCCACACTCAGAAAATTATAGAAAGATCAGAAGTTAGGGCGCTCGGTGGCATGTACTCCGTGAATCACTTAGTTCCTGTTGAGTTGAGGACGTTAATGTATGTATGTATATCTTATTATCTTATCGTAAAAAAATGCACCTGTATTGCATGTTTGGTGGGGTGTGCAGCCTGCCTTAGCACCAGTGCAAAACTAGAAACACGTGTATTTTGTCCCTTACGCCCACGCCGCAATTATGATATCAATGACCATTATTATTATTATAGTAAGAAAATAGCAAAAATATGAATAATAATTGAAATATCAATAAAAAATTACGGATACTTGTTATTTTCATTATTACTATTACTCGCATAATAATAATATCATTATTATTATATTTACTATTAGTAGTATAAATACTTTATGAAACCATTATAATAGTAAAAATTACAATGATAATAATTATTACTGATTATGATACTTCATAGTAATAGTTAATAATAATAAGAATAATAATAATCAAATTAAAATATTTTAAAAATACTCATAATATAATATCAATAAGTAAAATAAAAGCACTTGATCTTAAACAATTATAGTAAAATTATAAAAAATAATTATATCATAAATATCATGATAATGATAGTATCAATAGTAATAAAGAAATAATATGTTTTAGGTATAATATTGGTAGGCAATTATAATGCTATTACTAGATAATTATCGTGATAAGATTATAATATTGATTTGATACTACTAATACTAAATATTACAATAATGGCAGCAATAATGATGTCATTCACAATGATAATAAGGGGGGAAATTCTATGTCAAAACACACATATTTATTTTAATTGAAGATCTTACCCTATAGAAACCCATTGGCTATCTCATCCCGGGACACAATACCCCAAATAGTCAACAAACTAGGATTACTTACGGTGGATAGTAGGGTTGATTGAATTGGGTTTTGGAGGCTTTTCAATACGCAAGGTCTTTATTCGAGTGGTCAGCTTGTGTGATTCGAGGGTCGAAGGTGAAGGACGAATGGGGTGCCTGACGTTATCGAGCATCGAGGGGTTATCACACCCAGTTAATTCACGGACGCGGGCGAGATGTTTTATCACCGTGTTGATATAAACACGTCCATGATTTAACACTTATATGTACAAAAATGATCGGTATGTACAATTTGTTCCTTCTGGCTATTAATCAGAGAAGCACAGACCAAAGGTGTTATTAACGTTAGGGTCTGAAGTGCTACTCTATATACTAATGCACGTCATATTAGAAGAGATTTTATTCTATCGAGGGTTAGAGTGTGACTGTTCGCACGTGGCCCAGCGGGGGCCCCAGCGTGGACACCACCAAATACAGTGTGACCCTGCGGGGGAGGCAGGTGGACCACCAAGATGTGCTAAATTTAAAAGGACGGCGGCAATGAGCATCCGTTTAAATCGAAGGGCTGATTATAAGGTTGCTTAAGCTTAATACTAATGGGAAAGTTAAATATCCATCCCAGTACTTATCATTTACTAAATTACCTTAATGAATACCCCATTACCATTGATAACTATATATATACCTCCCTACCAGCACCCCTGATGATGAGGCGGACAATACATCCCTCACAAGGAGGGGAACCAAAACTACCAGCGCGCTACCAATTATTGAGAGGTGGTTGGTGGTAATTTCCACAATAATAATAATAATACTTATCGTAATTAAAATAATAATGATAGTAATGATTATAACAATACTATTAATTAAATATAATAATAATGTTACATACAGCAATAATATAATTGTAATTGAATAGTAATTAGTAATAATACTAATCCTAGTTATAAAGATCATTTAATTATTATAATAATAACAATAATAATAATGATAAAAAATAATAATTATTAATAATTAAATTACTAATTATTAATTATTAAAACAATAATACATTTGAAATCATAATGACAATTTATTAAAAACCCTTCCACTGGAGATATCAAAATTCATAGGCCTACCCCTTGTGCGGCAGGTTTAATTAAATATAAAATTAATTACTGATCATATTTTAAAAGGTCTAAATGAAAGGATGCTCATTCCATACCAGAAAATCTGATGTTTGGTCTTGGTGGGAGGCTACCAGCTAAATGAGGAGTTGCGTCAGAGTGCAAGCCAACAGGGCCGTTGACCGTGATGCCAGACGCACAATTGAAACCACTTACTCAACATAATACAGCATATTTGGACATAAATGCGTCATTCATTTCATTGCATTCATTCATTCATGCTTCCTGGTTATATCCATCAAGAATATGTTGAATCATCTTGACTATTTGCCTCGCCATTGAAAGTAGAGGGCATCGGCCAGAGTCAACACGTCGTACGTAACAGCTTGAACGTATTAGTCATACTAAGCACTCAAGCAGAAAAAGAGGTTTTCTATTATATCGCAACACTTGACACGTTCCATACAACCCCATCAAGCGAAATTTTTTTCCCCCAAATATCATTGAGTGCGGAATTTTAAATACAAAACCCCTTTTTAGTACCCCCGCAGTGAACCCTTAAAAAGCTGAAAGGCCCGTTTTTTTGAAAAAAGCCCGCATTTGAAGGGGTTAACCCTCTCACCACGAAAAAAGTTTAAAAGTTTTTCCGTCCACTGGGGGGGGGCCCTCCGTTTTTTTATGCCCCCTAAGGGGGCCCCGCGAAAATGGCCTGGATGTTCGGGGAATTTATTTTTTTAGTTATCAATTTCACCAAGTGTTTTCTTTTTTCTGGAATTATTATATATCATTGGTTTTGCAAGAGAAATTCTGCCTAGAAAAAAAAAAAAAAATAACAAAAAAAAGGCAAATAAATAGGGGGGAAATTTTACCGAAACTCGGAAAAAAAATATTGAGTAAAGAGAAATAAAGGAAATACAAAAAAAACCCCCTTTTAAAAAACTGGGGCACGATAGGGCCTCTCCCCCTTTTGCCGAGTTTTCCAAGGGCCCCGATTTATGCAATGTCCCCTTGATTGGGTAAAAAAAAAAAAAAAAAAAAAAAAAAAAAAAAAAAAAAAAAAAAAAAAAAACTGTCTAAGAAAAAAAAACTACATTTACCAGGAAAAAGGGTTGAAGTGCGGTTTTTTGATATTCAAACTCACCCAAAAAAATAGCACGCATTTGGAAGCACTTTACATCCAAATCCTTCCCACCCCACTTTCCCCTTTTCCCCTGCAGGCTCAGGCTCTTAATTCCATTCCCCTCCTGCGGAGCCCACCCTTCGTGATGGAGGAATTTTAATACAGTACGGGATGATGTAATCCCAAAACAGTAAAATAGGTGGAAATTTTTTAAAGCAAAAAGGTTCCCTGGGGAACCAGCGCGTAGGGGGGGAAAGCCGTTTTTTTTTTGTCGGGCCAACCCCCCCGCTTGGATTACGAATCCCAAATCCAAACACTTGCTGAAATGTGTTTTATACTATTTTGTGATATTGTTTGCAATTTTTTTGCATTGATTATTATTTCGACTCTACCAAGCTTCTTGTTTTTTTTTAAAACGGGGAAACCCAAAACCCTTTTTTTTAATTCGACAAAAAAAACGGAATTTGTATCCAAGGACGGTGTTTGGGGAACGACATAAAAAACGGCCAAAGCAGGACACCCTGCGCGGGTTTCCGACTTTGCTTTACTTTCCACCCTATTTTACGTTTTTTGGGATTTACATCATACAGTACTGTTTTTTCCAAGATTCACCCCCATCACGAAAGGGTGTTTTTCCAGAGGAAGGGGGGAGATTCAATGAAATTGAAAGCCTGAGCCTGAAAGGGGGAAAGGTCAAAAAAGGGCAAAAACACTACTTTTATGCGACTAAGGCTTGCCGGGGAAAGGGAACAAAGAGATGCAGTTTAAAAAAGCAAATGCCGGGAAAATACATTATTTTTGCCGACTTTTTTTACATGTTTACACAAGAGGTTTGTGAGGGCATGATTATAAAACCGAAAATTGGAAAAAAACCAAGCGGTGCAATATAGGGGGAGGCCGGGTAGCAGATGGTTGGGTCACCGAGTGGCGTTCTCGAAAACCCGAGTTTGTCCCTAGTGAGGACCATAAATTTCCACTTGAAATTCTTTCTGCACCGTTTGAGGGGCCTTTAAGAACCCCCATGGGCCCTGTCCATTAACTCTACCTTCGACTGGAAGTGATGGGAGGGACACAAGGGGGGGGGGCCGGCATGAGCCTTAAATTTAAGGGTCACTATAAGAATTGCCCGGGGCCCCCCATGGCGAGGGCCCAACCAATCACACCCCTCGAGTGAGCCTCCGGGGGCCTTACATCCCCCCCCGGGTCACTGCCTTTTCACCCCGCTTAAGGGCATAATGGAAAAAAAAAAAAAAAAAAAAAAAAAAAAAAAAAAAAAAAAAAAAAAAAAAAAAAAAAAAAAAAAAAAAAAAAAAAGCCGTTTTGCCTTGCCGAGTTTTTGGGCAAATTTCCCAGTTAACAGTGCCCAGTTATAAGGGGTTTTACTGTACTTACGTTACCATTGTAGCTCGAAAATTCCTGAGTCAACTTTTTATGGTTTTTATGCCAAAAAAGCGGGTTTTTTGAAATTTCCAACGAAACCCTTATAAATTTTCATATGGCCGTATGGCCAGCTCGGGGATTTCATTTTAAAAGGGACGGGGGCAATCCGCGTCACAGGCTGCCTGCGAAAGTGGAAAAATGGACCCCAAACCCTATCATTTACATCCACTCACCCGAGAGTTGACAATAGGTTTTTTTTTATAGGTTAGTTGGATCTTTGATGCAGAACATTTCGACGCAATTTTTTGTAAATACTTTTTTTTTTGGCGAATTTTTTAAAACAGTTTTTTTTCGCAAATTCGCGTTCAAAAGCTCCCGATTGCAACGGGCCCTTTTTGGACGCTTTTCGCGTCACCTTTGGTGAGGAGGGTTTATATACTTAGAATAATTATATTATAGTAAAATAATGATGGCAAAAAAATTAAATTATAATGTTTATGATCAAAGGTATTTTTAACAGTAATGGTAAATAGATAAATATTAATGATAATAAGCTATTAAAATTATATCGATAAAATAAATACTGTATACCAAAAAGATAAAATTTTAAGACAACAGTATGATTATGATGATTAAAAAATAAAACAATAATGATGATAGTCATAAAAATAAAATGATACCCCAAAATTTTAATAATCAATAAAAAAAAAAATAATTTTCAGGGAACCCGGTTTTTCCGGCACCCCCGGGGGGGGAGCGGGATGGGATAAATATTTTGCCCTTGTTTTTTGGGGTTTCCTATGGAAATTTCCCAAAATCCCCCTTTTTTTTTTTTTTTTTTTTTTTTTTTTTTAAAAATGGCCAAGGGCACAAAAAAATGGGGAAAAAACAAAAGCCCGCTTTGTTGCCAGTCCCTATAAAGAAGAAGTAAGAGAATAAAAATAAAAAAAAAAGGGGTTTAAAGGCCAAATTTTTTTGGGAGGTGTCTTGTTATTTCTCTTTAAAAATGAAGTATAGGAAATGGAAAAAATAGAAAAAAAGGAAGAAGGGTTCCAAAATTTATCAGTGAAAGGGATGAAAGGGTTGCCCCAACCCCGCGTACCCCCCCAAATTTTAAAAAAAATTTCTGCGAATTTTCTCAGTTTTTTTAAATAATGATACAAAATTTTACCTTTGGGTTATCCTGCTGATGCCCCTTTTTACCCCGCACTCCTCGCAGGGGTGGAAAAGGGCCCGTCCTCGTGTCGCACGCCAAAAGGGGACGAAAAACACCTCCTTCCTTTTTTCACAGGAATCTCCTTGACGAGCTCAAGCTGCCCCCTGGTCCTCCCCGTGGAGGTCCGGAGGGGAAAAAAAAAAAAAAAAAAAAAAAAAAAAAAAAAAAAAAAAACGCTTGGGTCGATTAGTGCCCGTTTGTTTTGAGGCTGCCGTTGTTTTAAATGCCGGTTAAATCGAAGGTTCTCCCTGTAGTTTATAATAATATTAATAGTTAATTATTTTATACTGATGATTTTTGCAACATAATGATAATATATTAGATAATATAGTTATGAATAGTAATATACAAATAATGTAATACAAATAAACATACAAACGATATTGATTAAGTATAGCTTAGAATTATTAAATGAACATATATAATAGTGCGAATATACTAGTAAAATATAAAAATGACATTTAAATGAATTCTATTAATAACATAAATATACTAATAAGAAAATATATTATGATAATGAAAAATTCAATAATGTTAGATAAAGACAAAATATAAATAATTGTAAAAATAATATAATGATAATTAATAATAAGGGAAAATAATAAGATTGATATTATATTACATAATAATCATGATTAATATTTATATATCTATACTATTGATCGAAATTGTTAGATGACAGTAAATGATAATGATAATAATACAATAACAATACCATGATAATATTACAATACTAATGTCTCTGTAATTAATAACAATAATAATAAAAATATAATAATAATGTTGTAACGTTGAAAACAATCGACACTGATACCCAAATATTAATGATAATAATAAAATATTATATATATGAGTAATGATAGCAGAATAATAATAATGATCACAATAATGATAATGTTTTTAATAACAAAAAGATAATAATGATAATAATAGCAATAATGATGAAAATGAACATCCAAATTTATCAGCTATCCTATATCAACTACAGTAAAAGCCTTATAACTCGGCGTACATAGGGGCTCTGGCCCTTGCCGAGTTATTCAATTGCCAGTTATGCAATGTCCTCCTCTGATATGGGTAACAAAACAAAAAAAAAAAAAAAAACATAAATACAGTACTGTAAAGTAGCATAAAACTTACACTTACCAGTGAACAGGTAGATGTGCTGGAATTGTGATAGCAACTCAGTGAGGCAACTCTATAGCAACGTCATGGCACGCACTTGCATCCATCCTTGTACCAGCACTTTTCATCTGTTTCCCTGCCAGCTCAGGCCCTCAGGCTCTTCAATTTCATTCCTTCCTGCTGGAGACCCCCTGCTTGATGGAGCTGACATCTGATATACATACTGTATGAGTAATGTCCAAAACAAAAACGTAAAATAGGTGGCAAAGTAAAGCAAAGGTTGGGAACGCTGTGGCGTAGGCTCCCGGTGTTTTTGTCGTCCAATGCACCGTCTGGATACGAACTCCAATCCAATAATGACTTGCTGAAATGTGTGTTTAAATATACTTTACTGTGATATTGTTTACAATGTTTGTTTGCTTGATTATTATTTCGGCTCTCCTACCAAGCTTGGTGTTGTTTTTGAAGCAGAATACCATCCTTTTCAATTTGACAAAAACGAATTCGTATCCAATGACGGTGCTTTCGACGACATAACATGGCTTAGCTGACAGCCTACACCTCGTTCCCGACCTTTGCTTACTTTGCCGACTATTTTACGTGTTTTTGGTGGATTATCATCATGACAGTACTTGTTCTTTCTACCACTGATGTTCAGCTCCGCTCACGTGCAAGTGTGTGCTCTCCTCAGCAGGAAAGTGAAAAAATAGGGGAATGAAATTGAAGAGCCTGAGACTCTGCAGGAAAAGATCAAAGGACAAGAAACGACGTTTGTGTGCGCTGACATTATGACCGAGTGTAAGCGAAGAGATGCGTTATAGACGTCAATATGCCGAGACTACATTTTTTTTGCCGACTTTCTGTTTAACGTGTTCACAACAGAGGTTGTGAGGGCATGATAGGCACAGAGTAAAAACCATGAGATGCAGTTTAGGTGAGGCGGTAGCAGTAGTGGTTGCGTCACCGTGGGTGGCATTCTCGAAGAACCCTAGTTCATCCGCGAGTGAGACCCATAAATCCACTCAAAATCTTTTCTGCACCGTCGGAGTGCCTACGAAACACCCACAAATGCCCTGTCCATTAACTCCACCTTCGACTGTGATGTGCATGGGTAGGAACAGGGGGCGGTCGATGAGCCCTCCTAATCACTAGCATCACTGATAACATACACTGCCTGCGCCACACCATCACAGCCCTCGAGTGTGAGCCTCCAGGGCACTATGCCATCACCCTACCCGGAGCTCACTGCCTACACGCACTATAAGCATAGGTGAAACAAAAACAAAAACAAAAAAAACTTTGTCTGCTGCATCACGAGTATACAGTGCCTGAGTTATAAAGGGGTTTTACTTGGTTAACTAATCAGATATTCAGATTATCAATATATCAGATATACACAGTGTGACGTTCCCGGTTTAATTACGGAGCAGTTTCGTCGTTATACGATGAATCCGTAATGATATAAGAGTTTTTAATTAGGGTCCTATTTTCAATTATACGAGATCGAACGATCCAATTGCGCGACATTCAAACTGGGGTGAGTAAAATTACCAGTTTATTTACTAAAGTAAATTACAAGTTATTTAACTAAAGAAATTACAGTTATTTACTAAAGTAAATTTACAAGTTATTTACTATAAATAATATTACACAGTTTATTACTAAAGATAAATTACAAGTTATGTTACTTAAAGTTAAAATTAAGTTATTTACGTAAACTTATACAGTCCATTTAACTTTGTACCAATTAATGAATTTGTATCCATTTAAGGAGTTGAATAATTATCATAAATCCTGAAATAATTAATGATAAATTTATCTGGTGGCGGTCGTCTACGACAATTATTATTGGACCTCATTATAATACAAAAATTGGCACATATCCTGATGACGATGTACAATTGATGCAGATATACGCAGATAAGTGTTATAAATAATTAAGTATAGTCTACCTTACATACAGATTAGTCGTCCTATTTTGCCATTATTTTAGTCCTACTAATTTTTAATTCATGCTTAAATGATGGCTCCAGGCAAGAATGAAGACATAGAGAGGGCTCGTATTTTAGCTTTGAGGGAGGCAAACTAAGTTGTATAAGGGAAAATAAGTGGAAAACAGTGGCGATAGCATGAGTTCCTGGTTTGCACCTGTTCCAAGCGAGCTCAAAATTTTGCTCCTGCACTGTTTCCCCTCAAAAAATCAGGATCTGGGCACCCTCGCAATACCACAAATGCCACAAAAAGCTATGTGAACACGTAGGTACAGTACTTACGAAACCCTTATATGGATTTTTTTTTGATTTTTTTTTTTTATTTTTTATTTTTTTTATATTTTTTATTGTATTCCCTGTTTTCTCACTTATTTCCCTTACAGTTAGGTTTGCCTCCCTCAAATGCTAAAATGCGAGCCACTCTCTATGTCATTCATCTTGCTGGAGCCATCATTAAGCATGAATAACATGAATCGGAGGCTCCAAGTATATGGCAAATAGATGACTAATCCTGATGTTAAAGATAGTACGCTCAGAAATGTGTTCCTCCTCCTCCTCAGACAGTGATGGTCGGAGGCCCAGTGAAGCTGTTGTCACGCACAGTGTATAACTGTACACCACTGTAGAACAAGGTGAGGTATGAGAACTTGTCAAATTCAAACGTCACATGCTCTCGGTAGCCAAGGACAATCCACACATACTTGGGGAGCACCAGAAAAGGCCCTTATCCCGTTTTTCTTCCGCGGTTACTGTATTCTCAAGGTACTGTACAATGGTACCTATGCTTACCTTGAGATAAACTACTGGGTAGAAATACTGTCGAATAATTAATCCCCTTCAAAAAAAAAAAAAAAAAAATTTTCCTCCCAAAGGAGGGGCACCCTCTCTATCCACCTCAGCAGTCTCTCACCAGACGTTTGGTGCCATTCTGCTGGATATTTTCAACTTACCGACCACAACCGAACCACAACCCCATACATTTGGGTTAAAAATAAATATATTGCTTGGTCGTGAGGGGGGTGCTGGATTTTACTACCTTGACGTATTGATGGATTTTCATCCAATTCTTAATGGTCACTTTGTGTTTTACTCAGATTGCCGTGCCCTATGGGCACTATAAAAAAAATCTTTGCTCCCCAGTTCCCGGGTTAACGTAACAATTTAACAATAATATTGTTTTACAATAGTAATAGTGTTTATAACTGTAAAAAAATAAAATAATTCATAGAATGATATAAAAATAGTTTTGAAAAATAAATAATAAAAAAATTATATTGATAATATGTTGATAAAAAAAGATAAAAAAAAAAACATTATAATAAAATTTCAGTTAAACAAATTTTTATAATAGTACTAATAAAAAATTCCAAAAATTTTAAAATATATTAAATAAATTTTATAAAAATAATAATTTAAATGATGAAAACGATAATAATAATTTATAATCATTAAAAAATTAATAATGATAATAAAAAAAAAAAATGATAACAGTAAAATAATAATATTGTTATGTTAGTAACATGAGAAGGGAAAAAATTAATAATTAAAAAAAATAAATAACGGGAAAAGTAATAAAAAAATATTTTTTCAAGACTAATACTAATAAAAGCAAAAGTGGGGGGTGTGGGGTTAGGTTCCCCCCCCGGGGGGAAACCCCTCATATACACATTTTGGAAACCCGGGTTGACCAGGGAAGAACCCCACTTTTGGAGACCCGTCACTTTTTTTTTTTTTTTTTTTTTAGCCCCTATTAGCGATAATGTGAAAAAAAGTGGGTTCGAGAATGAGGAAGCCTTGAGTAGGGTGATGGGTAATAGCCGCAGTTAGTGAAAAAAATGGGGCATGCCGGATAAAAGCACCAAAATTTTTTCAGGCATTTTACAGGCTCCAGCTATGATTTTTAAGGGAGAAAAAAGATCCCATCACTCAGATGGCTATAAGGAAAATTTTTTTATTTTTGACATTTGCATGTGGAAATTAGGGTAAATGGTTTTTTAAAAGAATAGTATAAGGAAAGTTTTTTTGGATGCAAGTTACTATTATTATTTTTTAAAAATCCAGAACAAATTTCAAATGGCTGCAAAAAAAAATAAATTTTAATTTTTTCGACTTTAAACCCCCTGGGGGCATCGCGAAAAAAGCCAGTAGTTTATTAGAGAACACGAAATTAAAAAAAAACTCCTTTCAATTAAAAAAACAGTGGTTTAATTAGACGGGCATTTTGAAAAATAAATATTATTAGTCAGTATCAACAACATGTTTCTTCCTGTCAGCTGCCGGAATGCCATGTCTTTTGTAAGACCGTACACAAGGGGAGGTAGATTCATAATTTAATATTTTGTTACTTCTCAATTGAGCGCACATTCGGTGCATTTCAGCTGGTTTTTTGCATGAAAAATCTTCCCGCCACAACCTGCAGCACTTTTGCCCAATTCCCAAATTCACTTACAA
>JACEEZ010009938.1:0-12340 GCA_016584305.1 Chionoecetes opilio | reverse complement strand
CCAAAAATAATCAAAAAGGATACAACCCTCTGCATCCCCCGCAAACAAAATATGAAAAAAAGGGGAACCCCCATAAAAAGGGAAAATTAATTTGACCTCTTTTTTTTATTTTAAAAAAGTTTTTTCCCGGTTAAAATTTAAACCCAAAAAGGGGGGGGGGCCCCCCCCCCCCCCCCCCCTTTTTTTTTTTTTTTTTGTTTTTTTAAAACTCTACCCACTTTGTTTACTCTGCAGGGGGGGATGGGGGGGTTGGACCTAGAAAAAAAACTGGGATAAAATTTAGAGATTTTCCAAATTTAAAGGGTGCTATTTTAATTCCCCGGGGGACAACCAAAAAGATTAGGTTTTTAATGGATGATGGCAGGGCTTCTTAACCCAAAAAAAACAGACTAACAACTCACGGGGTAAATCTGGATTTAAAAGGCCCCTCCCGCTTACTTCAAGAACCGGCGTGAGTTTTTGGGTTTGACCCTTTGATATTCACATCCCATATAGGTCTTTCTTGTTGCAACACAAAAAGACCTGGAATATAATTCCCCCCCCAAACAAAAAAACATCGACGAGTTTTCTCGTAGGTTGTACTACGTTATGTGTTTAAAAACCTTTTTTTAATTTTGATTTCCTTTTGTTTCTTTTCCTAAATAAATTAAAAATTACTCAGGTTTTTTTTCCGCGAGCCAAAATACCTTGATTATAACCAAAAAACCAAAATTTTGCTTTATTTTCTTTTACTATCCATAAAAAGTTAAACCATAATTTACCTCCTTTTCCCTCTTTAAAATTTATGTGGGTTACCAATTTTTTTCCCCCTACAAGGGAAAACCCCGAGGTAAATTATTAATTTGCTTGATTATTTTATTACCCCCATCCAAAAAACAATTGGGCAAAACACGTGAATACCCACCCTTGCCTCATGGTACCTGGTACTGTCGCTACCGTATTTTTATCCCTACGAAATCAGGGAAAACTCGCGAGGGAAATGGTTAGGTTGTTTTTGCTTTTTTTATCTTATTACTCCATCCATAAACAAGTTGCATACACGGGACTTACCCCCCTTGCCAGGGGGACCTGGTACTGTCTCTCCCGTTTTTTTTACCCCTTACACAAATGGGGAAAACTCGCCGACGGTAATGGGTTAGGCTAGATTTTGCTTTGATTTATTTTATTACCCCATCCAAAAACAAGTTGCTCCAAACGGCGACATCCCCATCCTTCCCTCATGGTACCTGGTACTCTCGTCTACCAAAATGGGCCCCCAAAACCAAATGGGAAAAACTCGCCGACGGTAAGGGTTGATGGGTTTAGGTTCCGTTGGGTTTTAGGAAAGGTCAGTTAGGTTGGGTATTTAAATCACAGGAAAAAGCTTATTAGTATACATACATACTCCACTCCATACCCCCTTTTTTAAACCCTTCAATCATCCCCATTCCCTCCCAGTCTACTCGTCATATGCTTTGGTATTAGTCCCCGATGAACCCGAACTGACTTTGGTGGACGAAATATTTTTTTTTGGGGTTTTTTTATGTGTTTTTAAAGAAATTTCTAACCGTTTATGCCGCAATTTTTTTTTATTTATATTTATTTTAGGTGTTTTTTTTTTTTGTTTTTTAGTTTTTGTTAAAGGTTTGGGTTGTATGGGTAGGTAGGGTTAAGTTAGGTATAGGTAAAGGGTTTGGTTGTTTAGGTAAGTTGGTTTTTTTGTCCCTTTTTTTTTCAAAAAAAAAAAAAAAAAAAAAAAATTTCGACAGAAACGGTTTTGCAGATTTTATTTAAAACACAAAAAAATACCCCAAAAAAAATAGTTTCGTCTACCCAAAATGAGTTCGGGGGGTCATCTGGATATTTATCTATGTTTCTCTAAATTATGAAAAGCAGCATACAACTTCTTGTATTTTGCTAACTTTTTCTTAAATTTTCATTCGCATATCTAAAATGATCTACACAAAAACCCTTTTCCCCCTTCTAAATCTGCCCTTTCCTTCACTAACCTTTCCATTTTTGATTTTTTTACTCTTCCCCTTCGATTTTTCCATACTTTGCCCCACACTGTGGAGTACATGATGACTCAAAAGAACAAATAATCCACCCTAGAAAAACTTGCCAATCTAGGGAAACAAAACCCCGGAATTATCCCCATTTCCCCAGCTTGTAATTAGGGTTTCCTAAAGGTAACCTAACCTAACCATTTCCTCGGGGAGTTTTCCCGTTTGTGTAGGGGCGAGCATTTTTGTAGACGAGAGTACCAGGTACCCGAGGCAAGGATGGGGAATGTCACCGTGGTTATGCAACTTGTTTATGGGGAATAAGAAAATCAAAGCAAAAACAACCTAAACCCTTTCCGTCGGCGATTTTCCCGATTTTTAGGAAAAAATAGGGGAGAACATACCAGGTACCATGAGGCAGGGTGGGTAAAGTCAGTGGTTTTGCAACTTTTTTATGGATGGAGTAATAAAATAAATCAAAGCAAAGATTGGTGATGTTGGTATAACTCAAGAGTATTCATTTGGGTCGTCAAGTAAAACCCTTAAAACCTGATGTACCCCTATTAAATTTTTTATGAGGGAAAAACAAAAAAAGGAAACCAAATTAAAAAGGTATTTTAATACTACAAACCCAAAAAGTACAAATTACAAAGGAAGAACACGTGAAAAAATTTTTGGGGGTTGTTTTTGGCGAAATTATTTCCAGGGCTATATTTCCCTGCTCGTTGACAACATAGAGAAGACTGGGGTGAGGTTTATTGAAGTATTTTTTAAAAGGGTTTAAACCAGGAAAAAGTCCAGCAGAGGCTCATTAAGAAGTAAGCAATGGTAAGGACACTACGTACCCCAGTTTCTTACCCTTTTTACGAAACTCTGTTATGACCTGTTTTTTTTTGGTTTAAAGCCCCTGCCCCCATATCCATTACCTCGGCTTCTCTATAGTGTTGTCAGCGGAAAGGCACAGTAAAATAGCCCTGGATATCAATTTTTGCGCAAAATAACTCTAAATTCTTTCCCTCGCCGTATTTTCCCTTCGTAAAGGCCCCACCCCCACCCCCTTATCCCCCCAATGCACCGATGTAAACAAAACCCTGACGTGTTTTGGGGAGGGGGCCATTAACCTCTAGCAGGGGACACACATTCTGTTTTCCTTTTTGTGTTTTTTTTCTGCAGGACCCGGTACAAAGGGAAATGAGACTGGCGTGAATAACAGTCCTACGAAAACAGGCTTGAAGGGGAAAAGGTAACGCGAGAAAGGGTTAAAAATTTTTTACTCATGATTAACGAAGAGTTTTCGTTGAGTGGGGGGGGGAAAATAAAATTAAATGTCGAGTAATTAATGCTGTCATTTTCCCTTTACCCTCAGTTCTGAATTAAATTTTTATTATAATATATATATATATATTATATATTAATATATTTTTTTTTTTTTTTTTTTTTTCGCAATCTTTGTGCCGGCGATACTGATGACTCAGAGGGCCCGTCGAGGGGGGGGCAGGTAGCCATATTAGTTTTTGTCCACGTCTCCACTGATAACACGTGTGGGGAGGTTGGCTATCAACCTTTTAAAGGGTATGTGGGGAAAAGTGTTGGTGGGGATGTAAAGGGATTGTTATTATTTATCGTCAAGCATGAAGCTCATGGCCATACTTTTTTAGGGGTTTTAGGGACAGTGAAAACTGGGGGGTGAGCAGCGTAAGCTGTGGGAACAGCTGTGAGCTGTGGGGGCAGGTGAGCTGTGGGAGCACTTTAGCTGGGGGAGCTGGTGGGTGACCGTGGATACACCCGGTACATAAGGCCTTTTTTCATGCTGGATGTGGGGTATTGATACTTTCTCGAGAATAGGTGAGGAAAAGTTACACGAATCAGTGTACGGGAAATTCACCCAGATTTTGTGGACGGGAAAGTTATCGTGATTTTGAGTGAAAGAGTTTAGGGTTTTTGCTTTGAGCCGAGTGGATCGCGTCGTGTCGGTGTTCTAGTATTAAGTATAAAATTTTTGTTTTAAAGCTTAGGTTAAGGGGGAAATAATTTCTGGTGATATAGGTATTTAAAATCTGAATTCTGTTAAAAAGAGTTGTTTATTCAGACCCCTTAGACTCACATATTTTTTAATCTTATATTTTTTTTTCCCCCTTATTTGGGTGGTGGGCAGCGTAATGCCAGGATTGTAAGCCCTTCGAGCACGTCAAAGCAAAAGATAAAGGGGGCGCTACACAGGCCTATGAAGAACCAGGCCTATGTAGACAGGCCTATGAAGAACATATGTAGAACAGGCCTATTTTAGAACAGGCCTCCTTTTCCTGTAATATCAAGATCAAGATCAAGGAAGAAGAGGAAGAGGAAGAGTCCAGTCCAGGTCGTCGTCACATCAACATCAACGTGCCAAAGGTGAGGTAGTTTGAGTTAGTTTTCAGGAAGTTAGAGGGGATAAGGTATCGTAGCAAAGATAGGCATTGTCGGGTAGGAGCAACAGGTGCACAGGAATAGCTTGAAGTAGGTAGAGAGGATAAGTGTGTCGTGAGAAGGTGTTAAGATGGTTGAGCCATGTGAGATCCTTTTAGTGGACAGGAAGATGGGGGCATGGCACTAGGTCAAAAGGGGTCAGAAGTGGGAAATGCATTGACTGCAAATGGGAAGGGAAAGTAGGCGAGACAGGGAGATGCGGATCGTGTGATGAGGTGGTGAGGAAAAAGCAGGCACAGTGCCCGCTATGTTGTGAAAAAGTCACGGGCAAGGACAGTGGCTTGCAGTGCGATAGCTGCAAATGGTGGTCGCACAGTACCTGTGAGGGGATGGGGTTTTCAGAGCTTTATAAAGAGCTCCAGGCATAAGGAACTGTGGTTCTGTGGGAAGTGTAGAAAGCAGGTAAATTAGGATATGAAAGAGATCCGAAAGCTAAAGGTGGAGAATGGGGCGAGGATTTGGGGAATAGAACAGTGAAAAGGGTGAACTGAAGGAGGCAAAGGAGTGGATACAAGCCCTGGAGGGGGATTATAAAAGCCTTGCAAGTAAGTAAGAAACATGGAGGCAGAAAGGGCAGGTAAGGGTAATGAGCAGGGCTTGAGGGCCAGACCCCCCAACGTGGCCCTGGGGATGAGGGCTGCTTGACGTTAGACGTCACCAAAGCGGGCATGCCCGAAGGAGAGGAAGTGGGGGAGCTGCAGCGGTGGAAGATGTCGTAGCAGGGTGGTCTAGGGAAATGTTGAGGTTGTGGGTGAGGCTAGGGGAGCTGCAGCGGTGGAAGATGTCGAAGTAGGGCGGCCTAGGGGCTGTTGAGGGTGTGGGGAGACTGGGGGACCTGCCCCCTCCTCACCCTCGCCAGTAGAGGAGTTAAAGGCACTAAAAGTCGTGGGTGAGGCTGGTCGATTCCGCCCCCCCATCGCTTTTCCCTGTAGCGCAGCAAAGGCTGCTGAGGGCGTGGTTGAGGCTAGGGGACCTGATGCCCCGGCTCCCGGTGGGGCTGTGGCCGCTACAGGCCCGAGTGGGGAGATGAGGTAGTGGAGATTACCACCCAGGGAGGGTCAGGACTGATAGACAACGGGGGGCACCGCAGGGCAAAGAGTGGCCCATACTGTGTATAGGAGATAGTATGGTGAAGAATGTTAGGCGACACGTGGCGATGAGAGACCCAGAAGAGTGTGCTGGTTAGCCTGAGTGGCAAGGGTATGGAGGATGTTGTGAAGGAGGTGAGGGAGCAGGTGAATGGTGTACGGGAAAGGAATGGTGATAATGCAGGGAGGGGGGAACAGCCTTAGTGAGGTTAGGCCCCGAGCAGACGGTGGGCAAGGTGATGGAGTGCCTTAAGGATATAAGAAGGACAGGAAGAAGTACAGTGGCTGTGGTGGGAATCATGAGGCGACCTGGGGAAAATGCAGGGTATGAGGAAATGAGACGCGACACAAACAAGCGACTCCAAGAGGGGGTTGTAAAATGAAAGCCGGAGTGCAATAAGATCCGGGGCCCAATGAGTAAGCTTCATAGACCGGGACGGTGCACTCCCACGGGAGGTCTTTGAGGGAGACAAATTGCACCTAAACTGGGAAAGAGAGAGGCGGATGTGCGGGAGAATGCTTGAGTGGTACGCGCGACTGAGAGACTGAAATTTGAGGGAAAAGAGGTGACAAATGCAAAATGAAGTGACTGTTGACAACAAAAGGGAATGTGAGGTTGGGTTTGTGTGAATGTTAGAGGATGGAATGTTAAAAAAATGGAAGACCTCAGCAGAGAAATGAATGAATGGAACATTGACGTAGTTGGAGGGACAGAAACACAAATGAGAGAGAGAATTGAACTTAGATTTTGAGACTTACAGTATGATCGGCAAGGGCAGAAGTAAGCAGCAGAAAAAGGGTGGCGGAGTGGGAGTACTTGTGAGGCAGGAACAGGTATAGATGTAGAGGAGCTAGATGTAGGAGGGTGTGAAATGGGTGAGGTTTATTTGGCAGTACGCCCTGGAATATAAGGTGCGAAAGAGAAGAGAAAGGATCTTGTGATAGTGTTTTTACATGACAGTGGAAGGAACAGGAGCGAGAGCCGAGAATAAAAGGAATTATAAAAATTGTGCAAAGGTTTTGTAGAACAGAATAGAAGTGAAAATGTGATTGGTGAGGGGAGCATAAATGGTCACATTGGTGTGTTAGGAGAGGAAGTAATGGAAATGGCCAATTGCTGCTTGACTTTGCAGAGGAGAATGAATTAGAAATTTTAAATGTGCCCTGGCTGAAGAAGAGTGACCGGGAGTGGAAGGGAGAATGTACTGCCATTGACTTTATGTTAGTGACCGGAAGGCTAGAGAACGGGTGAGAAGTATGTGGGTGGATGAGGAAAGGACAATCGACGTAGCGAGTGACCATAACGTCTGGTAATGGAGTATGATGAGTGTTTGAAGGAAAAAGAGTGAACGTGAAAGAGGAGAGGAATGGACGTTGGAAACTTAAGAGATGCGACGGGGATTATTTCAGAGAAGTGGTGAGTAATGAGGACTGGAAGCTGGGAGGAATGGTTTGAGGGCTGAGAGAGGTGTGGATGAGATTAATGAGAGATTGTTAAGGAAGCTTAACAAAGTGGCAGAAGAGAGCATAGGCAGAACAAGAAAAGAGCAAATGGCAGGACAAAAAGAGTTGGTGGAACAATGAGATCGACAAGGCCAGGAAAGAAAGGAAACAGTCAAATAGGAAGTGTAGGAGTCTGAGAAAGAATAGGTCAAACAGTGGAAACTGAAAGAATAGAGTATGAAAGGCATGGGAAGAGTATAAGAGTAAGCAAAAGGAGGTGAATGCTTTGGGGAGGAAGGCAAGATTTAATGAAGAGAGAAAAGTGATCAGAGAACTTAGGAAAAAGGTGAGGAAGGGGTAGGGAATGGTTATAAGTTCTTTAGAGGAGAAGAGAGTAAGCTACAGGAAAAGTAGAAGAACTAGTGGTGAATGGCAGGTCACTAAGGGAGAAAAAGGGAAAAGGCCAGAGTGTAGAAGACTTCTGGAAAGATATTGGAGGTGTGAATGAGCCTGATAGTGACTTAGGGAACGTCACCCTTTGGGAGGAAAATAGAGGAAATGATGGATGAAGAAATTAGAATGGATGAGATTTAAGGTATGTAAGAAACTGAAAATGGAAAGGCCCCTGGAATGGAAAGGTATCCCGAATGAATTGTATAGAGAGGGAGTAGGGGGAGTAATTGAGGGAGTTCATGAAATTGTTTTTTGGACATATATGGAAGAGGAAAGGGTGCCTGGTGCCTGGAATACAGTAGAGTGACCCCCATACATAAGGGAGGACACAAGAGTAGGAAGGAGATTAAAAATTACAGGCCAATAGCGGTATGTGACACGGTATGTAAATTTTTTTGTGGTGTACTGAATGAAAGACTAGGTGAAGTTGTGGAAAGAAAAAAGGTGATGGGTGAAGAGCAGAATGGATTCAGAAAAGACAGGGAGGTGAGGACCAATATTTGTAGTGAATGAAGTGATTGAAAAGAAAAAAGGAAGGAGGGAAGAAAGAAATATCTAGCCTTTCTAATATTGAGAAAGCGTATGACAGAGTGGATAGGAGAATGCTATGTAAGGTATTGGAGACGATTGGCATGAGTGAGAAGGTTGTTGAAAATAATAAGCCCGTATGTATGAGAACACACAGGCCAAGTTCAGTATGGGTGACCTCGAGACTGGATGGGTGAATAGTAAGAGAGGAGTAAGACAGGGCTGTGTCCTTTCTCCTCTACCTTTTTGGATTATATGTTGAGGAAATGGCAGTGAGAGTGAAGCGTACAGGTCTGGGTGTGAAAATTGGAGATGAAGTGTTGATGTACTATGTATGCAGATGATGTGGTGATCCCTTAGTGAAAAACCCCAATGAGCTACAAGAGGTTCTGAATGCTGTGACTGAGTATGGAAGGGACTTCAAAGTTAGGCCAGTAAGGAGAAGAGTCAAGTGTTGGTGGTGAATGGGGAATGACTCTGATGATGACAGGATTTGGATGGGGTGGGAATGAAAAAGAGAACGAAAGAGTACAAGTATCTGGGTATTTGGTTGGATGATAAAGGCTATGAGAAAACTAAACATGAGAGGATAGCTAGAGCCACCGTGGGTTTGGAAGGCTAGGCAGTGTGGCAAGATGTCGGGCCAACAAGTAGAAAGTGGTGAGAGGACTATGGAAGGGTGTGGCAGTCCCTAGCATTATGTATGGCCTGGAAACAATGGTGTGGTCTAGGAAGGAGTTGGGCGATTTGGAAGTAACAAAAGAACAAAGCAGGCAGAATAGATTAGGAGCAATAGGTATGTGGCAGTGGAAGCGATTAGAGGAGACATGGGATGGCACGTTCAGAGAGAGGATAGCAAGGCAGGACTGAGGTACAGAGCTAGACTGCAACGAATGGATGACAGCAAATGGGCAGCAAGGTTTTTTGGGGCTGGAATATGTATGGGAAGTGGATGAAAGACTCAGTAAAAGTGGAAAAATGGACAGTGAACTGGGAATTTTGTGACAGGAGTGATGAGACATGGAGTATGGCTGGGATGCAAAAGGAAATAAAAAAGGAGAGTGGAAGAGAAAGGGAAAGAAGAATGGCTGAGGGGAATGAGTGAGAAATCAACACTGGATGGTACAGGAGAAAGGACCAGCCACGTATGAAAGGTTCTATGATGGTGGCTATGGAGGGGGGACCTACTCTTCAGAGCCAGGACAAAGTCGCTGGAGGTAAATAGTCGTATGTACAGATGGAAGAATGATGGCAGCAAGGTGTGTGTGATGTGTGTGACAGGAGTGGATGAAACCGGGAGCACTTTATGCTGGAATGTGACCGGGATGAGTATGCTAGAACAAAATGTTGGAGGTAATGGTAGGAGAGGTCGGAGTGGAAGAATGGCGAGAGATGAGAGACAGGAGAGTGGAGATGGAGTACCTGCTGGGGTTGTGTGCTGAGTGGAGGAGTGACAGTCGTGTGATTGAGTTAAAAGAATTCTTGGAGAATTCGTGGAGAGCACGTAGGAGAGAGCATGAGAGGCAGGGGGCCCCTCAGTGTGGGGGGCCCCGTATGAATGTGATGCAGAGAGAGGAAGGAGGGGAAAAGAAATCCCTAGTTTGCTTCCCCCCTTTTTCTTCTCTCCCAACAGATTACGTGTGTGGGAGAACGCCGGACCCAAGGGGTTCACTGACAGCATCTGCTGGGTGACTCCCAAATCAAGATCAAGATCAAGGAGGAAAAGTGGCGTGAAGGCGTGACCCCAAACCTTGATCTTTTCTTCCCTTTGGCCTCAAATAGTGGTTTGCCCCGACGTTGCGGGTTCAGACGGGGTGAGTACAGCTGTGTGGTTGTATTATGACGCAGCAACCCGCTTTTAAACCCTGATCCATGGCTGAAATGAGCCTTGTTCTGGGTGGACAGGGAGGGAAGGGAAGGATTACTGTAACCCCTACCGGGCTACCCTCAATAACACTACAGTCGCCACTGCACTAATGTCGCCAGGCGCCATATATAAGGCATGGTAGCATCACTACAGACATGTTTTGGCCCTAAGAGGCATGCACAGTACGTAGTTTTCCAGAATAGTTTTAGATGTGTATTGATGAATCTAGCACTCGTTTTTTTTCGGAAAAAATTTTTTTTTTACAGGTGTGGGGGTGCCCGCCCCGCCCCGGTAATTATGGAGGAGAGTTTCACGTTCGTTTCAGAGACACCAACTACTTTTTCTTGGCCTACAATAGGTGCTTGTTCTAATGGTGCTAGTTTTATTTTGCGCAAACCCAAAAAAAAATGAAACCTAACCTAACCTTATGTTTTAATGAAACCTAACCTAACCTTACAGGTTTTAAAGAAACCTAACCAAACCTTAACCACAAAATATACTTTTTTTTTTTTTTGTTTTTTTGGTTTGCGCAAAATAAAACTAGCACCCATTAGAACAAGCACCTATTGTAGGCCAAGAAAAAGTAGTTGGGTGCCCTTGAAAACGAACCGTGAAACTCTCCTCCATATTAACCCCCGCCCCTCCCGTCTCGCCCCGCAAACCTTGCTCTGCTTCGCACTGCCGTAGCTTGATACTTTTTTTTTCTTCATATCTCTGTTACGGTATTATTCTAGTGTTTGCCCATGCCCATACTCCCCCTCTCCCAGAAAACAAGCTTGGGGACCGGGGCTAATGCGAGATATTTGGCTGGGTAAAAAATATGCGTCGCAACCACATAGTTTACCACATAGTTTTTTGAGTTAGGGGTTGTTGAAACAATTCCCTAGATCTAGGGAAAATTCATTGGCTTTCTTCTGAGTCCGAGACGTGTGAACCTGACGATCCTCACAGAAAGATGACCGAAGTGTCGAGAACCCCCCCAAACCCCCCGCTAGGAGGTTAGGTTTATTTTGGTTAGGTTAGGGTAAGTTAGGTTTTGGTTAGATTTGGTAGGGTTATCGGTGGGTCCCAAACCCCCCGCTAGGTTTGGTTAAATTTTGGTTAGGCAAATTTCTCTAGATCTAAGGAAATTACCCCTTTATCTAGGGAATTTTACCACCATACACAACTCTTATATTACGTGTTTCCCCAAATCATAATTTGTTCCCCACCTGAAAACCTCGCATTCCCACAGGGGCCAAACTTGTGTAAACTGTGTGTAGAATAATACCGAACAGATGGGTATAAGAAAGAAAAAATGTATCATGCTACGGCAGTGCGAAGCGGAGCAAGGTTTGCGGGGCGGGGCGGGCACCCCCACACCTGTAACAAAAATTTTTTTCCGAAAAAACGAGTGCTAGATTCATTCAAAACACATCTAAAATATTCTGGAAAAAAGTTTCGGCCTTGAAATCGGTGAAAGCCACTACCAAAATTTGACTGTATTATTTACACAAGGACCCGAATTCCCTACACAATTGGGATGTGGTTTCTGTTTTCTTTATTGCATCCCCAAAAAAACATTCCCTCGCTATGAGCTTCCGTCACAATAATTACTTTTGGAATATGACATGTTGTTGATAAGGAGGCGAGAGACAAGTGTTTGTGCGCCTCACTTTCTTCCTCTTGTGACCTGCTCGCCTCTTTTTTCCCTTGCCTCGGACATTTTTTTACGCGGATTTGGCCTTAGTTTGGAAGGTTAAACGTGGGGTTAGGTTTTGTTAATTTTCATATGTACTATACACTCTTCTACCTATAAAAAGTTTGATATCTCCGAAATAGTTATTTTAGACGGAAATTCAGAGAATGTTTCTTAGAATTCTTTCTTAGAATAAGTCGGGGTAAAGGAAACTTGCGACACTAGAGGAGATCAAAGGCAGGGAACTAAAGTGATTCGTAAGAAGAGAGAGAGGAGGGGTTTAGTTTTAAAAATAAAGGGAAAATTGACAAAAAAGAAGAGGAGTTGCTTGAAGGTTTACTATACAAACTGTAGGAGTATTTAAAAAAGATAGATTTCCTGAGAGGAATAAATAGTGTAAGGATTTTGATATAATAGCATTAACAGAAACATGGTTGGATATGTCAGGAAAGGTATTCGATCCGGAAAATCGAGATAGCTGGGTATAAGTTATTTCACAAGGACAGAGTAGGCAGACGGAGGAGGAGTTGCGCTTTATGCAAGAGATGCATTGCAGTGTTGTGTTAACAATGTTATAAAAACAGATGACAGCATAGGTCTATATGGGTAAGGTTTTCGGAGGAACTGAGAAAATGTTTTGGGTGTAGTGTATAGGCCTCCAAACTTATGTAAGAGGATCAGCTCCCATATGGGAAAAATAAACAAGGCTGCAGATATATCGATAATGCATGGTGGGAGATTTTAATCTTAGAATATGTGGGAAATTAAACATAGTAAGCGACGCAGATAATTGTTAAATTAATCCAGATAACTTCTAAGTCAGCATCAAAAGGGG
>JACEEZ010009936.1:5474-16224 GCA_016584305.1 Chionoecetes opilio | reverse complement strand
CAAACAGAGGGAAAAGGGGCCATGCTGGGGAGTATTTTGGGCCTATAGCAATGCGCTCGTTAAACTACCTCTATATAACGTGATTTGAAACCTTTTGGGAAAACCTATTGTTTACCATACCTTTATTGCCGGGTTAGTATAGGCTTTGGGGAATAAAATGGTGGGGCTTATCCGTGTTGGGGGGTGGCGCGTCCCCGGTTTTCCCTCTTAGCTCCCTCAGATTTTACATAGAAAAGGCAAAAAAATTTTAAAAACCCCAGTGTCATTCAAGTAAAAAAAAAGTTTTGAAAGTATAATATAAATAAAATCCTTAAAAATATAACATAAAAATTTTGTTGAAAACCAAAATAGAAACAAGTTTGACTTTTTTTATTTTAAAAAAAAAAAAAAAAATAAAAAAATACCATACGTGGGGGCCTACCTGTCCCCGATAGAATTCTCGCCGCCGTCGTCGAGTTTTTCCAATTCTTGATTTTTAGGACCCAATATATACATTTCAAGTGTTACCCGTTTTTCTCATTCAGGGAAAATACTACTTTTAGCTTGATCATTGGGTTTAGATTGGGTGCTTGTCCGGGTTGGGTTAAAATTTCCCGCGACGAGAGTTCTATTTTGGGTTGTTTCGGCGAAAATTTCCCCAATCGGCGACAGTTTCCATAAACCCTCTAAAGGCCCGTCCACCCCTACCGTAATAACAAAAAGTCGCCCCCCTCATGATGTCGCCAGGCCCCATATATTACGAATTAAGATAAAATTACTGATTTGTATTTGGGCCACTGAAAAAATACCATAGTTTATATCATGACTGTATAATTCCCCCTGTTTCAGCGTTGTTTTATGCTTTGTTCCAATATAGACGGTTTCAAATTTGCTACACATTTTTTTTCGGGCGACGCGACAGCGTACGACACTCAGTAAATAAACACTAGATGGCGACTCTACTGTTGGTAGCCACTTTTTAGACATTGTTGTAATATGTTCATTTATAGCCATATGACACAGATGAAGACACAAAATGACACAGACTCTCCAAACTATTAACGCCACCACACGTCTGTAAACAGAAAAAAAAGTTGTCCTGCCGACTTAACTGTTAGCTACGGTAGGCTTTACGATGCGCAGCGTAATGCGCATTACGCTGCTGGTACTCGATTTTCGTGTTGAGTGATGCTAGAGAGTGATGCTGGGGGTGTGGTACATAAGAACATAAGAAAATAAGGAAGCTACAAGAGGCCGCGAGGCCTACACGTGGTAGTTCCTGTCACCTAACACTACCTACATCCACCTTTCATTCCCATCCATGAACCTATCCAGCTCCCCTTTAAAGCTCCCTAATGACTCCGCACTAACTACCTGTCTACTGAGACCATTCCACTCATTCACCACCCTATTTGTGAACCAGTTTTTCCCTATTTCCTTTCTAAATCTACGCTTTTCCAGCTTGAATCCGTTACTTCTTGTTCTACCCTGGTTAAAAGCCGTAAGAACTTTTCCTACCTTCCTTTATTAAATCCCTTTATCCACTTAAAAACTTCTATCAGATCGCCCCTTACTCTGCGTCGTCTCTCGAGTGAGTGTAATTTTAATAACTTCAATCTCCTCTCATAACTAAAGTTACGCATCCCTTGTATCATTTTGGTCATCCTTCTCTGCACTTTTTCTAACAACACTATATCCATCCTGTAATATGGAGACCAAAACTGAACTGCATAGTCTAGGTGAGGCCTGACTAGAGCCAGATAAAGCTTTAGAATAACTTCCGCACTTCTACTTTTAACACTTCTGGTAATGAATCCTAATACTCTATTAGCTCTATTTCTGGCCTCAATACATTGTTTCCTAGGTCGGAGGTCTGGGCTCACCCTCACTCCAAGATCTTTTTCACCTTCTGATCTTTTCAGCGATACATTGCTTATGGTATATCTATTACCAGGGTTTTTTCTATACCAGGGTATAACGAGGTGTCCAGTAGGATAATGCGTCTACCTTCCAATCTGCGCATGCGCCAGAGGACTGTGCTCTCGTGTCGAGCGATGCCATAGCAGCGCGCTTAACCTAACCTAACTTAAAGTTTTTCTAACCTTACCTAACCTAGCGGTCTGCCGAAAAGGGAGAAGAGCCTGGAGAATATGCCATGGGGTGAGGCACGACCTGGGAAGCTCTTACCTCTCAACGCGGCAGGATGGATGAAATGAAAAGGAAACATCGTACATCTAGCGCGCTGCTATGGCATCGCTCGACACGAGAGCACAGTCCTCTGGCGTATGCGCAGATTAGAAGGTAGACGCATTATCCTACTGGACGCCTCGTTATACCACAGGGGCAAATCTAGCGCGGGGCATTTCTACAACTTAACCCCTTGAGGCCCAGAACGTCATTTCTGGGGCATTCCAGGACAGGTGGCCCAGAGAGTAACACCTCACCAACTCTGATTTTGCTTAAATTTGGCACATGTTATGAGTGTTGCTGCCATATGCCTTGTGCAACATTTGAGCACTCTAGGGTCAACGGGTCTCCTGTAAGAGGTCATCAAAATTTTGGCATGACCTCGAAAATGACCTAAAAGATCAAACTTCAAATGTCCCTACAATCTTTATTTATAAACTTAGAGAGGTGGTTTTAATATCTTTTTTACTCAGTATGAGTCTCTGAATCATTCTAGGTTTACAGAATTAACTTACATCAATAACTAAAAAAAGGGAACTTTGACCTTGACCTGTGACCTTGAAGTTCATTCGCGACAAAAAAAATAATTTAGTCAAAATTGAAGCTTTGTATGTTTACTTCAAAATACCATAAAAAAATTCCTTCTGAGGAAATGCCACCTAGTCACTGACAGAAAGATGGTTCTACAAACTTCTCAGTTAATGAATGTAATCCTATACTAACATGTAATGATAAACTGAATGCATTTTGATGAATTTAGTTACATCACATATACCAGAAAAGTTTACAAGCAGTATCTCGCCTTACCTTTATTATGAATTTGTGACTGGGATGCATTTTTGACTGACAATATGAGGGGTCACATTATATTAACCATTAACCATAAGCCATTATTGGTTCCTGACCCTTGGAGTAATAATTTGTCTGGATTAAAAAAGATTTGCCCTAAATATGTACTACAGTACATACTCCATTATCTGTCCTCATTCACAGACATGTGGCTGTTGCCATGTACAGTACCGTATGTCAATTACATGTACATACTTAAAAAAAAAATTGTTGTGCGTCTGCTTTCAATATGATCGGTGTAGAAGTCATACTATATATTGTAGAATTGATTCTGAACATCTTCAGCAGGCGGCGGCTTCGGTGTATGCGCCGACTTCAGCTACAAACCATGACAGGCGAATGGAGGAGGCGGCAAGGGAGCAGATGCCAGATAGAGCAGAAGAGGCACAACAGTGCCGTGGAGCATCTGGGCAACACTCCTCAGGCTGGTGTTGGCTCAGGAGAACAACACTTAAGCCTGATCGCATCAATCATTGGAGGCATACCCCGCGGGGCAAATCGCCAAAGACGCTACAAGAATATACCTCGCTCAAGGGTGTCCTATGGTGCGCGTGCGATCGACGTGCCGCCCTGCGGCAGGAGTTAACCTGTCTGCTGGCCCACTCACTTGATGCCTAACTGACCTGAATTAAAGTGTCTCATACCTGTTTATATTGAGCCAGACATGAAACCAAAAGATAAAGAATGAAATAATACAAGGACACGTTCATAAATACACATACACATCGACAGAAATGTTTTAAAGACATACAAATATGCTGTCAAAACTAGTACATTTTCACGGATTTTCAGGCAGACACCGATAGAAAATAAGAGGCAGGCCCGACAAAAAAAAACTTGTTCACTTCAGGAACTGGGTGTATGTATACTTTTCGCTTCATTCCCATGCAAGGAAGCTAGAGACACGTTCTGTAGCTTCCTTGTTCCCGTGTTTGATGTAGTGTGGAGGGAGTTAGGGTTGTGTGGATGCCGTGGGAGGGAGGGGTGTGTGGTGGGGGGAAAGAGGAAGAGGGTGTTATAGTGACAGCTGTGGTGGTGGTGGTGGTGGTGAGATGGTGTGAGACATGAAGAGGAGAAGGAGGAGGGATAAACCTGCGAAAGGAACTCTTTTATTTTCCCTTCTCTTAATTCATGTCTCACACCATCTCATCTCTCACCACTAGTTTGGTGGAAAAAGAGTTAGAACGACCTCGGAAAACGTCAAAGAAGACCAAGCAACATGGAACACAAAGAAGACCAAGCAAGCAAGGCTTTGACATTTTCCGAGGTCGTTCTAACTCTTTTTCCACCAAACTAGTTACCAACTCATCATTTAGAGCCTGCATACACCAGATTGAGACAGCATTTTTGGAGGTTCCCGTCTCCCATGCTATCTGGCTCATGGATTTGCCACCACTGTACAAAGTGACTATATGTGTCTTCTTAACAATGGATTGATTTGTCAGGCAAAATGCATCTGTAGACCTGGGGGAGGGGGTAGAGGAAGGTGGGGTGATGGGGAAATTTAGGCACAAGGAGCAAAGATGGCAACCCTCTCCCCTTCATACATATCTTAGTGCAGCCTGAGCGATGTGGAGCACTGTGAAGACTAACCTCCAGCCCAGTAAGATGTCAGATATACGACCAACCCGCGAAATTTTAACACATCACTGAGAAGGGCAAAAAATCTGAAGACGTTCTTGTCCTAAGTTGTTTTTTTGCAGTGACTAATATATATATATATATTATATATATATATATATATATATATATATATATATATTTTATATATTATATATATAAAATATATATATATAATATATAATATATATATATATAATAATATATATATATATATATATATATATATATATATATATATATATATATATAATATTTATTTATTTATTTATTTATTTACAGTGGAGTCGACCCTAGCGCGTCTGCCCTTATGTTAAAAGGAAAGGCGTATGATATTATAGAGACAAGATGGTATGACAGCAGAGTGGTATATGAAGGTGGATGGATAGGTACAGGAAGTAAAATAGGAAGGAAATCCTGCTAATTCGAGTGTTTGAAAAGGTTGACCAAAAATATCTGGTTGATTTTATAGTTCATAATTTTGTATGTTTTGTATGGCCTGCAAATGATTTAAATGTTGAAATGGATCTCGATTACAAATCTTCAATCTTCATTCATCTCGTTCTTCATGGCTGTTCCACCATGTAAATCCAATGCGGAATTTTTTTGTGTTAAAAAAAAAAAAAAAAAGTCCAAAGTGATTTGTGGTTCTCTTCATCATGTTACTGGATAACGACAAACATATTTTGGCTTGTACTTAGAGCATATTGCATATTTAGTAATGTTTTATGGGTGTTGAACAGTCCATGGCCCGTATCGAGTCATGATGAAGGTTGAGCGACGACCTTCGTTGACAGGAAGGGTACCATAAAAGGGATATTTTTCGGAACGAAGAGCAGCGACGTAGGTCGGCACAAAGACACGGTCACCTTCGTGTCTTTGACGACCGTCGTCGCTGCTCTTCGTTCCGAAAAATATCCCTTTTATGGTACCCTTCCTGTCAACGAAGGTTGTCGCTCGCCCTTCATCATGACTCTCGGTACGGGCCCATTTTGTCTTTAGCGGCTAATGGTCTGTGCAACACCTAAAAACATTACTATATCTGCAATATGCTTAGAAAGTGTAACCGTAAATATTCCTCAATCAGTTAATATAACAGCGGCAAATGGTCATATGCCCTACGGCGGGCCGCTGGGAGCGGCCCGCCGGTGAGCCTCTGAGCAAATTCCCAGCGGCCCTACGTCGTACACTTCCGTCGGGCCGCCGGTAAGACATACGGAGGGCCTCCGGAGGCCCTCCGTCTTTGTGTTTGCTGGGTTGTCTTCTTTTGAGAGTTCGCCTCTTTTCTTTCTAGATTTTTAAGGTTTCCTTGCACCAGTCTTTTCCATTGTCTAATATTTTCTGAAGTCAAACTACGGAGGCAGAGTGACTGATCCCCACAAACGATTAAAACAGCTGATGTTATGATGTGTAAGGCCGTGTCACATGAGCGATATTTTCCGGCAATTTTTGGTATTTTGCTACCAAACGATGCCCGTAGTGGTGGCAAAGAGTGCGCGTGTTGTCACACGGCGTTTCGGCTACGAGCATCTTCCTACCAGAGTAGCGAAGATCTGTATTCTTCTATCTTAGCTACTCTGCTTTTACTGGCATTTATGAAATGTCCTTCCCTCTTCCCATTTCCCTTGATAACCATAAATAAACCACTCAAAACCTTACTTGTAATCCTAAATCAAATAAAAATAACACATACGTATGTATCATATTATCCCCGTTTTTGTAGTAAAGACACACGCAGCCTATTAAATATCTGTTTTTATCAACACTTTCCGTCATTACTCCTCATCAACAACTCATAACTTAACTATATATCTAAATCATACGTAAAAAATATCTAAATAACACACATGTACCATATCATACACGTGTCTTGTATACATAGTTAAAATCCTATTTTTTTTTCCTACCCTACTCTACCAAACACTTTATTTTCCTCCACTCATCTTTATTGTTCTCCTCTCATCTACACTATATTACTATTACTATACCAAATCATACAGCTATATTCCCTATATACAGCACCTATTTGCCCTAAACATATCACATAGAGCTGCTACAACATCTCTTGACCACCCAAGATTGGTCATTTCTCTTTATTTCACTGCAATGTGTAGTTCGTACAAGTCTTGCGTGGCGTCGGCTGCTCCGAAATGTAAACAAGGATGCCAGTACTGGTGGCAAGAGAACGAACATGCGCGACTCCGCGTTTGCTACCAAAAGTTGCCGGTATCAGGCGTCAAATGGTACCAAAAATACCAAAAGATGCCGGAAAGTGTCCGTATGACATGGCCTTAAATCTGATCTATCCCTAAATACGGCTAAATAAATATGGCTCCATAAATACGCGTCTGAGATACGTGCTTCAGCAGGTTTTATTTATTTTTCATCGAACAAAAAGAAAAAGTGGAGAGACTTTATCATTGTATAAAGTAAACTATTTTGTTTAATTTTTATTTCTTAGATTTTTTTGCTAATTTTCATATTATAATTGTTGATGATTGTCAAAAATCCCTACGTTCTTAAGAATTTTGCCTGGGTGTCCCTACGTCCCTACGCCCTTAAAACATTGTCAAAAGTCCCAACGGTTGGCAACACTGCCCTTCACGCCCAGACCTTTCCTTTCTTATAAAAAATCGTCTGTTGTTAGTCATGAAATCAGAAAAAGTAACTGAATATACCAAATGAGTTAGTGGACGCTAAAAAGCGTCTACCCAAATTACAATAGAAGGGGCATTCCAGGACAGGTGGCCCACCAAAATGACAAATTAACACCTCACCAACTCCGATTTTGCTTAAATTTGGCACATGTTATGAGTGTTGCTGCCATATGCCTTGTGCAAAATTTGAGCACTCTAGGGTCAACGGGTCTCCTGTAAGAGGTCATCAAAATTTTGGCATGACCTCGAAAATGACCTAAAAGATCAAACTTCAAATGTCCCTAAAATCTTTATTTATAAACTTAGAGAGATTTTTTTAATATCTTTTTTACTCAGTATGAGTCTCTGAATCATTCTAGGTTTACAGAATTAACTTACATCAATAACTAAAAAAAGGGCACAAAATTTGAACTTTCACCTTGACCTGTGACCTTGAAGTTCACTCGCGACAAAAAAAATAATTTAGTCAAAATTGAAGCTTTGTATGTTTACTTCAAAATAACAAAAAAATTGTGTCTTATTCTACATAGGTAAGCCTGTACAGGTTGTCAAAGCCAGGCAGAAATATGTTATGCCTATATTCGGACCATGTTTTTCTATTTTTATATACCTATTTAGCTATGAAAAATGAGTTTTAGCCACAGATAATGTGTAACCATTATTGGCTTGGGTCGTAGATAACAAACAATTACTTATACTTAAGATGTATATTAATAATTCCATATTAAAGCGATGTCGGACACATTCCTTTGGAGGTAGTAGTGCAGGCAATTGACGGACAAGCGAGCTATCTACCTCAGGGACCGTACCTCAGGGACCTGTACGAGCTCAGGGAGTTGCCTGTGGGATTTGACTGCTCCTACAAGTCCTGTCTTGTCGGCGTCCCCTACCTAAGGGACCTACCTCAGGGAATACACGTTGACAGGACTTTGGCCTCTGTTGACCTGTTCTCCAGCGACTCTGACCTCTATCATCGTCAACGGTCATCTCCTCTACGGCCATCCCTTTCGCAGTGGACATCAGAATCACCTCCGCTACGGCACGCCTCGGACGTGCCTGGTCCTTCGTTCCCACTAACAATCTCTGTCTAAGTTTCGTGTGTCTTGTTCATTGTGTTGCAAGCCTTACGCTATCCGAGCCATAACAAAGGCCGGAATATATATGTGTATTAGAAGAATAAGAAATAATAACCTGAAAGACTTTATTACAACTTTAACTGTTCCTGAACTAAGGTTACGTCTACTGAAATAATACATAAACGTTGTGACGCTACAGTGATACAAGGGTTACATCTTGGCGGCAAGCGCCGAGATTCACCACACAAAACAAGCGTTACATCATGGTGGCAGCGGTGGGATCGAAGAAAAACTAGTGAAAAGGCGCACATGATTTTTACTGGAAAAGACAGTGTACACAAGCAAAAACTTTAGTGAACAAAAACGGTGAACGAAGGGTAACCAGAAGCGAGTTGATTTTTTCTTGGGAGCGAGGTCCCCGGAAAAATTCTGCCTCATTCCTGCCAAGTCAACTACTTTCCCTTTCAAAAGAAAGCACTCACTCACTAATTTACAGCCCGTCTGAAGGTTTTTTTATGCCCAGCGGAGGGTAATATTATCAACAAAACAAAAAAAATATATACAACAATAGAAAAAAATAATTACATCATCAAACAAAGAAAATCTACAATCTACAATCTACAATTTATGCAGCTGTTGTTTAAGGAGAAGGTGCACTTTCCCCCTCCTTTAAAAGAGTACAGAAGAAGGAATTAGGACGTGGGCTTGGTTGAAAGATTCTTTACTCATCTCGACACCCCTCACCCAAGCACAAGATCAGAAGAGGATAAGACGTGGGCGTGGTTTGTAGGAATCTCGACACCCCCCCCCCCTTTCTATCTGTGAGCTGTACGACAAGGAGACTGAAGAAAACCGCCTATCTCCTGAGCTGATAACAAGAGAGAAAATCTACGGTTTTTACACATATCTAGGTGAGATCTTCCATGCATTAGCTAAAACTCCATGAAGACTTAATTATTGCATCACTTACTAACCATTTTGGTAGACTCAACGTGTAGAAGGGACTGCTTTATCCTTCTTCCTTTTATTTGACTTACATGTCTAGGAAGGAGTGAAGTAGAATTGATAGTTTGACACCGTTGTTTTTAAATGGTTGGCGACGCCATAACCCTCTCCTTGAGCACTGCTACGTCAATACCATTGGTTAAAACATGTTCTTTCCCGCCGAACATGTGTTTTGAAGTTCAGGGAAAAAAGGACAAAAAATGATAATCATTTTTAAATTTAAAAAAGGGAAATGAATTGTACTAGAAATCTTTAGTTTAAATAGTGAGGTAATGCTAACTCAGGCAAAAATGCTTTTCAGGCCTTATCGTTATGTCATTTCACCCACTTTAGTCGGAACAATTAATTTTTTTTTTCCCCCTACAACCTTTTATAAAAACCAAATTAATTACATAACTACATGGTTAAGTACAGCCTTTTAGTGGGGTGCGGGGACGCACCCCCGGGGAGGTGACCGAGCGATGTAACCATTATTGGGTTGGGTCGTAATAACAAACAAATTACTTATACTTAAGATGTATATTAATAATTCCATATTAAAACGATGTCGGGCACATTCCTTTGGAGGTAGTAGTGCAGGCAACTGACGGACAAGCGAGCTATCTACCTCAGGGACCGTACTCGGGACCTGTACGAGCTCAGGGAGTTGCCTGTGGGATTTGACTGCTCCTACAAGTCCTCTTGTCGGCGTCCCCTACCTAAGGGACCTACCTCAGGGAATACACGTTGACAGACTTTGGCCTCTGTTTGACCTGTTCTCCAGCGACTCTGACCTCTATCATCGTCAACGGTCATCTCTCTACGGCCATCCCTTTCGCAGTGGACATCAGAATCACCTCCGCTACGGCAACGCCTCGGACGTGCCTGGTCCTTCGTTCCCACTAACAATCTCTGTCTAAGTTTCGTGTGTCTTGTTCATTGGTGTCGCAAGCCTTACACTATCCGAGCCATAACAAAGGCCGGAATATATATGTGTTTTTAGAAGAATAAGAAATAATAACCTGAAAGACTTTATTACAACTTTAACTGTTCCTGAACTAAGGTTACGTCTACTGAAATAATACATAAACGTTGTGACGCTACAGTGATACAAGGGTTACATCTTGGCGGCAAGCGCCGAGATTCCCCCACACAAACAAGCGTTACAAATGAATATTAATACAAATAAATAAGAAAAATTATGTTACGAGTGAACCATTTATTCAATTGATTGAACTAATGAATGAAATTGTTTAGTAAAAAAATAAGCTCATAAATTAAATTAAAAAATGAAATAAATTAATACATTTCTTAAAAGTACTTTTTTTAATTCATCATGTTTTTTTACCAGGATGCGGTACGAGGAACCAACTCAAATGCACCACCCCTTTACCTCAT
>JACEEZ010009933.1:10425-42439 GCA_016584305.1 Chionoecetes opilio | reverse complement strand
AAGGAAAAAGGTTTTTAAGGTTTTTTATTTAAAGAAGTGAGGTTAGGTTTCGTAAAAATTTTTTTTGGGGGATCCGAGGATGGGGTTTATTTAGGGGGGCGGGGGGGTTTGAAGGTGGCATTTTTCCCTACTTTATTTTTACGTGTTAGAGTATCTAATTGATCTTTTAA
The DNA here is from genome assembly GCA_016584305.1 of Chionoecetes opilio. Lineage (NCBI taxonomy): Eukaryota > Metazoa > Arthropoda > Malacostraca > Decapoda > Majidae > Chionoecetes > Chionoecetes opilio. Next base: position 42,269 of record JACEEZ010009933.1, on the reverse strand, counting down.
GTCGGAGGAAAAAAAACCCCCACAAATTAGGGGGGGAAAGGGGACTCTAGATTTATTGAGGTAAAGGCAATTTCTAGGCTTTTATAAGTCTTTCTATATATTTGAGCATTTATCATTTCAAAGTGTCACCACCCTTTCCTACGTCCCTTTATAAGTCTTTGGGGAGTGAAAAAGTCGATCCTCACCTGAGGGGCCTGAAGGCGTAAATGTAGCGCCGGGGGCCCCCGGGGCCCTTTCCCCATGGAAAATATTTAAATATTGGCTTCGAGACATGCCGTCAAAACGGGGCGAGTGGCCAACAGCGGCTACGATTCAGCGCCAAAATCAAAAACATTTTAACCCGAGCTTTGAACCCTATTTAAGTCTTCGCCCGGCCATTATGTCACATCCCTTAATATTTCCTTGGGTGGTCAAGGAAGACTGTGTTGGGCCTGTACGAATTTATAAAAATTTTTGGCCCGTTACGTTCCCGCTGCGGGGCCGACCGGTTTCATCCATTTGCCAAAACCGTCGCCCTCCCTTTAGCCCATGTTTGCTGGGATGTTAGGTTTCAGACGGACCTTAAAGAACCCGGCACGCATCAGCTCTAAAAAAGCACTATCATCGGACATGTTTGCGCCTGCACAGCGAATATAAACGAGAAGATCACAGTAATGTGCCACTCATTCGCTCAGTTTGGATGCAAAATTTGGTCCCGTTTATTAAAAACACCTTGAGTGACGAGGATGTTACATGAGCATGGCTGAGGTAAATGATGTCTACTTGTAATTTAAAAAGATACCGTGGGGATGTAAATGAGAGTGAGAACTATGGAAATCCCCAAAAAGACTCACAGCGAGCGCCTTCCAGAAGTGAAGTTTGTCACATCACTAAGAGGGAATGAGCCTGACCGTCTTGTCTCTCCACTGCAGTCCGATGGCCTGGTTTACGGGTCCTCAATGATGAATGATGATAAATAGTTGGTACCCTGAAGAATGTTGCCAACCTTCTGCGAGAAAGATGCTGCAAAAACGCAGTTGGTCGTTTACAGGCACCTTTTCGGAATTTGAAAATCCGTTTTTACTCCAGTTTTTCATGGTCCCTCCTCTTTGGTGGCCTTTTGTTTGTCAAAGTGTCCGGGAAATACGGACCGAGTGGAAAAAAAACTGTCGGTTTCATTCCCGCCCTTTGCCCAAAAATACTCGGACTGATCGCCAGGGCCCATACTTATAAAGATTTAGGATTCCCCCTAGGATTCGCCCAAACCCCTGCGTCCTAAGGTTCGGGGAAAAGTTAAGGCGCCCTGGGACAGGGGCTTAGGACGAAGCCTAGCGCTACAATTTAGCAGGAGCCCAAATTTGGATTTCATAAATATCACTACTAAGAGTCATCAGAAAGGTAAAAAAAATATAAAAAAACCAAAAGATTAATTTTTCATGATAATTGCTGAAGCTACAACGAATGAATTCATCTATAAATAATTGTACCAATATGCAACTTTCCCGTTCAAAAACACAAACATTGACATTGTCTTCGCTCTATCGACGAAAAAATAATATTTTTAGGAAAAGATTTTATCCTTGGGGCCAGCTTTTTCAAGAAAGGAAAAATGTCCTTTTCCCTGCGAGGGGAAATTTTTTCCCATGCCGAGGATCGGCGAAGAGATACTCAAGGACTCCCGGTTAAAATGGAGGGGGACTCGCGGTCGTTTTCAAAGACCCCGCTATTTTTTCGGGCTACAAAGGTTTTTTTTCTAAGGGAGATGGGGTTTAAAATGGGGGAGAGTTTCGCGGTCTTTTTCCCAGAGACACCGACTTTTTTTTTTGGCCTACAATGGTGCTTGGAAAACTTTGGAGCTCCTCCCTTCCGGTTTTGACTGAAATGAACTACCGCACTGTATTGTATGCTTATTGACTTAAATCGTAAAGGTTCCACGTGCGTCACCCTTTGGTTAACCCACAGGGCCCCGTATGAATATAGGTGCCTCAAAAAATTCTAAGCCCAGTTAGGTTGGTTGGGTTTGGAATACTTGGGGTTAAAGGGTTTAGGTTAGGTATACTTTGGGGTTAAGGTTGGTTTAGGTTGGGGTATATTTTGTGGTTAAGGTTAGTTATTTGGGTTACTTTGTGGTTAAGGTTAGGTTAGGTATACTTTGGGGTTAAAGGTTTGGGTTTTAGGTATACTTTGGGTTTAAAGGGTTAGGTATACTTTTGGGTTAAGGTTAGGTTAGGTATACTTTGGGGTTAAGGTTAAGTTAGGTTGGGTTAGGTTACTTTTGGGGTTAAGGTTGGGTTTAGGTTGGGTTACTTTTTGGGGTTAGGTTAGGTAGGTTAGGTATACTTTGGGGTTAAAGGGTTTTGGGTTTGGTTGGGTATACTTTGTGGTTAGGTTGGTTAGGTTAGGTATATTTGTGGTTAAGGTTAGGTTGGTTAGGTATACTTTGGGGTTTAAGGTTGGGTTAGGTTTAGATTTTTTACATTAGGACTTTGATATTTTTTTGGGAGCCATAAATCACTTATTTTTGCTTCCCCCACCCAAAAACCCCGTATTCCCGCCATTCCCCAGGCTTTTTGGCTATAGGGGGAAGAAAAAAAGATGGGGTGAAGGACTTTTTTCCAAAAGTTTTACCGTTCCTTGTTCAATGAATTTTTTTTTTTGCGCAAACCCTAAAAAAAAGAAAAAAAAAAAATGTATACTCTGTGGTTAAGGTTAGGTTTGGGTTTATTAAAACCTATATGGTTGGTGGTTTTATTAAAACCCTAAAGGTTGGGTTTAATTTTAAATTTTTTTTTCATTTTTTTTTTTCATTTTTTTTTTTTTTTTTTTTGCGCAAAAAAAAACTTCCCATTAGAGCAAGCACCTATTGTAGGCCAAGAAAAAATGTCGGTGTCTCTGTAAACGACCGCGAAACCTTTGCCCATTATTACGGAATAGTTTTTTTTTTGCGCAAGCCCAGTTTAAAAACAAAAAAAAAAATTATCACCGAAATTATGGTACCAATTCCCTTTTAAAAACACTATCTCCACAGAAAAAGCCTAAAACTTGGCCGGGGGAAAGTTTGTCAGAGTCTTATGGGTTTTAAAGAAACCATAATGTTAGGGTTTGAATACTTTGGGTTAAGGTTAGGGGTAAATCTTAAGAACCAAAAACTCCACCCCCTATCTTCTTCTTAAGCCCAAAAAGTTGGGGGCATGGTGGGAAACCAGTTTTTGGGGGGGGGAGCACACACATAAAGGGAAATATGGCCCCCCCAAAAAAATCCCTAAATAGGGAATTCCCCTAGTTTTAAACCTTATCGGGGAAAAAATTTCCCCCATTAAGTTATGTACTAGGGAATTTTCCCCCATTTAGGGATTTTTTTGTGGGGAGTCATATTTTTCCCTTTTGAGTGTGCCCTTTTGGGGGAGCACACATATAAGGGGGAAAAATTTCCCCCATAAAGTCCATGAACAGGGAAAATTTTTTCCCAGTTTTAAAATTTTTTTTTGGGGGGGGCCATATTTCCCTTATTTTGTGCTCCCCCACCCAAAAAAACCCAAAGGTTTTTACCCTGTCCCCAAGTTTTTTCGGGCCTAGAAGAAGATAGGAATTTAGCCTCTATTCTAAAAATGAAAAAATCTACAGACCTAACCCAACACCCCTCTTCGAGCCCCTTGGCTGTGCATAATCTAACCTTGTAACCTAACCAACTAAACCCAACCAAAACCCGACCTGCCCTAACCAACCCAAAAGGGGCCGTGTCAACAGACACTTTTTTCCCCGGGATCTTTTGGGATTTTTTACCAAAAGATGCCCGTAGTGGGGGCAAAAATATGCGCGTTCGTCACACGGCGTTTCGGCTCGACATTTCTTTCTGGCTCTTCCGGGACCCGAAAAAAAACTAAATAATATAACATTTTTGGACGCTGAAATTTAATATCGGGGCCGTAGACAAAATAAAAGGGTCGGGACTCATTAAAATAAAACAAAGTCTTAAAAAACAGTAAGTATAAAACGTAGAGCCAAAAATTTTTTGTCAGCTTAGCGTGGAGACCTTGTTTTTAAGATTTTCCGGTTTTGTTTGGGTTTCATTAAACCTAAAAGGTTGGTTGGTTTTTATTAAAAAACCCTTTAAAACCCGACTAAATTTCTCCCGGGGCCAAATTTTAAGGGGCTTTTTCTGATTGGGGTCAGTGTTTTAAGGGAAAAGGTACCATAAAAAATTTGGTGATTTTTTTTTTTTTTTTCTTTGGGCTTTCGCAAAATAAAACTATCTCCAAATTTGAAAAAGCACCTATTGAAGACCCGGAAAAAAAAGTCGGGTCTGAAAACCCGCAAGTATCGTCCATTTTTACCAAATTTCTGATTTTGGTTTTTAGATTTAGTTATGTTAAAGGGTTTGGTTTTGGTTTGTTAACTTAGGGAGATTTGGATTAGGGTTTTGTTGAGGGTTTTTTAGGTTTTAAAAAAAACAAAATTTTTGGGGCGCGATTGTCCGGGTGGGTTTCCACCCACCCAACCCCACCGCCAACTCCTGCGGAATATTTACCGTTTGGTTTGGTCTCCTCGGGGGCCTGACAAATTTTAACCCGTTTCTTTGGGGTAAATTTTTTTATTCTGGGGCTTTTAAAACCCAATTTCCTTTCCATGGCGCAATTTAATAATAATGCTGGTACATATAGGCCTACTACCTAGACTAGTTCTTTCAACCAAAAAATGTTTAAATTAGGTTAGAGTGGGGTTTTTTTAATTAACAGGATATCAAGAACAAAAAAAAAAATTCAAACTCCCGGAGTGGGGGAGAAATAGAGTTATATGGAATTGTTCCCTGGCTTAAAAAATCCGACTTATTCTTTTTTTAAAATTTATTTATAGTGAGCCTACTCTAAATCGCTTTTATTCTCAACAGATACCATTTCATAACAGTTTTTGGGGGGATGCACCAAACTGTATCACGATACATGATATCAAGGCAGGAGGAACATGACACCTCAAAAATGAATAATAACACACTCGGCTTGTCATGCACTGTGGGGGTATTTTTTAGTGTTGCTTTATATTTTCATCTCCCACTAGTCTGTCACATTTAATCCCCTTTTCGGGCCAAACGGGATGCTTTATTAGTTTGTATCAACAAATTCTCAGTACATCATCCTATACGAAAAGTTCCAGGATTTGGGGGGAGACTCCATGTTTACGTCCAGGAGCCTTAGCCCCGCCTGCTCGCTAGGAACCTCAACCCTTGTCCTAGCCAAACCCTTTTGAAATTAGGGCGAGTCTTAGCGATTTTTGGATGCGCTCGAAAAGATTTAGGACGCCGGCCGCCATATTTTAAAACTCGAGCGAGTCTACAGACTAATCCTAAATCTTTATAATTATTGGCCCAGTACTGGTGGCAAGAGAGTCCGAACATGCGCGACTTTCCGCGTTTGCTACCAAAAGTTGCCGGTAATCAGGCGTCAAATGGTACAAAAATAAACCAAAAGAATGCCGAAAGTGTACCGATATTGCATGCGCCTTAAAGCTGATCTATCCCATAACAATACCGGCTTAAATAAATATGGTCTCCTAAATACGCGTCTGAGATAAAGCGTGCTTCAGCAGGATGTCTTAATTTATTTTTCATGCGCAGAAAAAGAAAAAGTGAGAGACTTTATCATTGTATAAAGTAACCCCCTATTTTGTTTAATTTTTATTTCATTAGCATTTTTTTAGCTAATTTTCAGATTATAACTTGTTGATGAGTCAAATATCCCTACGTTCTTAAGAATTTTGCCATGGGTGTCACCTACGTACCCTAAGCGCCCTTAAAACATTGTCAAAAGTCCCTAATACGTTGGCAACACTGCCCTTCCCGCCCGACCTTTGCTTTCTTATAAAAATCTCTTTGTATAACGTCAGTATATCCAGAAAAATAGTAACTGAATTACATACCAAATGATTTAGTGGACACTAAAAAATCGTCTCACCCACATGACAAAGACTGACGTCTGGGGTCCCAAGGGGTTAAGTTGTAGAATGCCACGCGCATAGATTTTGCCCTCTAGATGGTATAACGAGGGCTCCATTCGGATAAATGCTCTACCTTCTAATCCTGGCGCTAAACGCCAGAGGACTATGCTCTCACGTGTCGAGCGATGTCCTATAGCAGCGCGCTTAGATGTAACGATGTTTCCTTTTCATTTCATCCTCCTGCCGCGTTGAGAGGTAAGAGCTTTCCCTCAGGTCGTGCCTCACACCCATGGCATATTCATCACAGGCTCTTCTCCGTGTCGGCGACCGCTAGGTTAGGTAAGGTTAGAAAAACTTTAAGTTAGGTTAGGTTAGGCGCGCTTGCTTGGCATCGCTCGACACGAGTAGCACATGTCCTCTGAGCGCATATGCGCAGATTGGAAGGTAGAGACCGCATTATCCTACGGGACACCTCGTTATACCACATGGCAATTCCGCATCCACTCTCATATCTCACTCAACACGAAAAATCGAGTTACCAGCAGCGTAATGCTGCAATTACGCCTGCGCATCGTAAACGACTTACCGTAGCTCAACAGTTTGAAGTCGACCAGGACAAACTTTTGTTTTTTTCGTGTTTACAGACGTGTGGATGGCGTTTAATACGTTTAGGAGAGTCTGTGTCATTTTGTGTCTTCATTCTGTAGACATCATATGGCTATAAAATGACAAATTACAATAAATATCTAAAAAGAAGTGGCTACCAACAGTAAGTCGCCAATCTAGTGTAGTATCTTACTGGACATGTCGTACGCTGTCGTCGTCGCCCGAAAAAAAAATGTGTAGCGAAATTATATAATACCGTCCTATACTTGTGATACAAAGCTATATAAACAACGCTGAACAGGGTAGACATTATACAAGTCATGATATAAACTACTGTGTACTCATCTTCAGTGCACATACAAATGCCAGTAGTGATGCTATTGATTCGTAATATATGGCGCTGGCGACATCCTCTGCACCGGTGGCGACTTTACTTGTTATCTACGGTAGTGATGGACGGGCCTTTAGAGTATTTATGGAACTGTCGCCAGATGGGAATTCTGCGCGATACAACAAACTAGAGACTACTACGTCCGACGTGAGTAAATCTTTAACCTAAACCTAGGACATATGGCACCTACTCCTATCCTAATACTGAATCAGCTACACGATACCTGTATTTTTATACATCATCACACTGAATGCAGAAACCAGGCTGGTAACACTTGATTAAATGCTATATATATTGTCTGGTCCTGTACATTCCAGCAATTGGAACTCTACGACGACGGTGGCGAGAATTCGCTATCGGCGACAGTTCCAGGTACCCTTACAGTACTGAAAGTATTTGTTAGGATTTTTTTTTCTTTTTTCTCACAAATTAAAACTGTCAAGCTTGTAGTTATAGATCTGGCGTTTCACACATTATTGTGTTTCTTATTTTGAAGGTAATTCTTATTAATCTATATTATCACTGTTTAAATGCTTATTAATTTACTATGAATGATCACATGTGTTGTTCAGTATTATTTTATGCAACTTTGCTATGTCATTCTGGGAGCTATGAGGGAACTCTCCGGATACGCGCCACCCCAGCCATCTACACGGAGTAAACTGCACCACCATTGTATTCCCCAAAGCTCTATTTCTACCAGTAGCGATAAGGGGTATAGGTACCAATAGGTTCTCAATGAGGTGTTACACATCACGTTTAGAGGGTAGTTGACCGAGCGCACTGGCTGACTAGATGGCCTACTACTCCCTAGCATGGCCATCATGTCCCCTCTGTGCTAAAGAACATTCAGTAAACCGTATATACGTTTTTGCAGTCCTTCCCCAAGCCCTGATCCTGGGAAACCTAACACCAGGTCCATTTTTCACCTGGAGTGAAGTCGATGTCTACCATAGTAATCATGGTAAACGGTCGCGACTTATTGGTCCAGCTGCCTGTGTGTGATGCCCAGAGTGAGAGGACAACCAGGCGAGTCGTCCTCAAGTACAGCATTGTGACTGACTCTGGCTACTCCAAGTCACGCTATTCTACGCTTCCGAGGTTAGCAGGTGACTGTTTGTTATGCAGCTGTCTGGCGGAAAGTTGCATGCCTTTAACTACCTCCTAACAATGTTTGAGTCATACGTTTTTAAGGTTGGCTTACAATGACTCGTTGTGGAGAGAAGTATTAACTCCAGGCTGCGGGCTATAGTTGTCTGACAAGTGAGCAAAACGCTTTTATTGTTTTTTTTCTTTCAAATGACCATTGATTACACTGGGGAACAAATTTTGTGTTGAGTGAAGGTCCTGACACTTTTTATTTAAGTAATTTTTGGGTGCTGAATTCCAGAAACTTGATCTAGCTTGCTCTATCAGTCAAGTTTTTGGTGAAACTGTAGGATTTTCGTTTTCTTAAAAAAATATGAAAATACTGTCACATAACAGTACGAGTGCTTAATTTTATAAAAAGTTGCAATGTTAACGAGTATAACAATGAAAATGAAAGAAATAGGCATGAATAGAATTAGAATGTTTATTTAACATTATCATGTTTTTAAAAGGAATAAAGGCTTAATTGGTGTCAGGTTAAGTTAAAATTTACGTTTGAGCTTTGTCTGGAGTGTTCAAAACTTGAGGATTTATCGCGTTTTGATGCTCCACACACTATCAGCCATCATTGCACATACCCATCTACCCTGGTAACGTCTTACCTATAACCTTTCAAAGGTCTTGGTGAGATCGTTCACCATTGCGTCGTCCGTCTGCTAGCCACCCAAGATTTTGCCGGAAAGTTGGCAAGTATGGCTATGCAAAATATGTACTTTAATACTCATGTTGACAACCAAGCGCTTTGGTAGCTCTACCAATAGTTTCTGAACAATTTCTGTGTAATTACTTGCACTTGTATTATTTCCAGATGAAAGTTTCTTGACGACGTCTTTGGTAGGAATGATAGCCGCAGCATTCTTTTCAAGGTCTGACATAGTTCCGGTTGAAATGATTATCTATTGATGAGCTGTCGAATTTGTGGACGCCTCAAACACACCGCCTGATTTTTTCAATTGACAGTCCCAGGAAATGCCAAGATGATGTTACTAGCAAACCGTCGCCATCAGTTGATCAATGCTCTTACAAATTGTTTCTGAGACCTAGTTTTATGTGCAGAGTAGGGATATTATTTTTCTTCCTGTCACAAGTGGCTCAATGTACAATGTTAGGATCCTCCGGTTTAATATCAGATCTGGGAGGGCCAATTCGTCTGACCCATGCTTCTCTCGAGCTCTGCTATCCTCCACATAGCGACAGAAAGCAGGTGATAACTTTTGTGTATCCACGTTGTTGACCAAGAGGAAGGACACCATTTTAAGGTCAACACCGATGATCCAATTGTGCTCTTGTCATATTGCAATAAACTTCAATGACTCTCTTTACAGTCTCCATATTCCTTCACGAAGACAACCGTTCCCAATAGGGACTGCGCCAAACAACTTGCCATTGTGTAGAAGGACACCTTCAAGCTCCGCCTGAGACTATCAATAAAAAAATTCGCCATTCATTTTGATTGTAGATTGAAAGCCTACATTCCGTGTCAGCTAAACCCAGGATGTTTATGCCTGCAAAACACAAAACCGCTGGCACTGATAAAACTTCGACAGTACTGGCAGAAATGTACTTGTCTCGGATTTCGAAAGGTATAAAAAAAACCGTCACTCCTTGTTCAAGTCCATGTTTTTTCTCGTTACAGTTCTTGATGCTAGTATTTTCTGAAGCTTTTTTTTGGAATAGGCCAAATCACGTGCTAAATCATTCAACTGTCGTGCTGAGTCCAATCCGCCTAGACTGAATCCTCGTGTAATGTACAAATCTGCATCATTGCTGTCCACTAGCTGTGCGTTCTTCAACATCACTCAGAATTTCTAGAGGAGGTAGTTGTTCCGAAAACGGGCACTGGAATTTCAGCTGAATGAGGCCTGAATGAGGCTCACTAAGTGGAATTTTGCTTATCTCGGGGTAAGCTGATGGAGAAAAAACTTGACGTGCTAGACAAACACTGACTACAGATTTGGAATCAGCAGTGCCAATTTTTAGTCCTAAATCAGCGCAAAAAATCTAACTCAAGCAATTTTTTTTTTTCTTGCAAATGCTTACCCCAGTGTTATCCATGTCTACGTATTCATAACTACGACGTAGATGTTCATAAGCTCTACAATAAAGAAAAAAAAACTCAGAATATCTTCTTTGGTTTGAAAAGATAGGGCTTTTGAACGTACAAAACTATAAAAAGCGGTTTTTTCCTCCGTGTTCCTATCTGGGCGCTTGCCTAGTTTTTTCCCCTCACGCGAGCCTCCTGTGTTTTGTTGACACTGTATTACCGAATAAAATCTTGATGAAGTTGATGCTTTTCGATTCACAATCAATTCCTGGGCGGCACAATCCACTGTTATGCACATTGTTAGGGATGGACATTTATAAATATCAGGAGCTACTGAGTGCATACGCCGGAGATGTCGCGGGGGATACAACGGTGCATTATTAGAGATCGGAAAAAATGTTGTTATTTTAGCCATTTTATTCTTTTTGTTTTATATGGTATGTTCACCAAAATATGTGGATAGCAAACATTAAAATATGTGGTTTTTACTATCAGATGCTTATTTCGTGCAAAATGCAGGAAACAAAATCAGAAATGAGAAAACAAATCAGACTATCTGGGGCCCATACTTATAGAGATTTAGAGGATTCGTCCTGAACGCCTTCCGTTCCTAAACTCCTTACGGTTTAAACTCTCACGGCCTAAAGTGTTTCCATGCGGCCTAACTCTTCGTAACTAAAGTTGTGAGACTAACTGGATCACGGGCCGAAAAAAATTCGGCTACTAGACTCCGAACCTTGAACTAACCTTACCTGCCGCGTAGTTAAAATTTACTTGAGAAATTCATAATCTAGGAACGAGTTGTGTCCGATGCATTGCAATACAGGTAACAACCATGTCTTGTATAGCATATGACAGAGGTCACTTCATGATAACCATAGGTGGTCCTTCGTAGAGAGTATGGTGTTTTTCTTAGATAATACCGAATATGTGTTTATTTCTTATTATTTTCCCCCCAAGCTGAAATTACAACTGCATAACAATACTGAACAGAAATAATAGAGAAAAATTTACTGGTAGGCATGTCGAGCCACCATGCACTTACTTGCGGATATACTTACTAATGCGAACCCTAATACTTACTTGCGAACCCACCGTTGTGCATTCTTCCATAGTGACCCTGTCGACAGAATTGCAAAAGCCGCTCTGTATCCTGCACTTCCGTGCTTCTGGTCCCAATCACCCTCTCTTTCCTGTTATTTATTCAAGTAGTCAATGCTTCACACTTACGTCGCCCACTCTCCTTCACTAGGGACAACAGAGAGCCAACAGCGTCTCTATTCAGCATTACGTGCGTTCCGCACCATTCGTTAAAGTACGTCGTCGGGGCCTAATGGTGCGGAGACACAACGTGGTAATGGAAGAGTGGAACTAATAACAAACTGAAACTGTTCAAATGTCCTGTTTCTCCTTACGAACCTAATTCCCTTCAATGTCACCTTATTTAAAGCCGTCATCACCCATAGAAAGTCACTTTCAATACAATTTCATTGTCGACTGAGAGCCTAGCTTTGATTGGTTTGATACCTGGTCCTGTATTCTGGGACTGAGAGTGCTCGTGAAGTGGTGGGCGGTGTATCCAGCTTCTTTCCTGTGATACCGGAGTGAGGCAAGGTCGTCCTTGCCCCATCACTTTTCTCAACCTTTTATGGACTGGGTATTGGACAAGGTTGTAGATCAAAGTTGATTGTGGAGCATGCCGTCGGCAACACCAAGATCACTATCTTGTTTTATAAGCCGAATGATGCAGTAATCTTGTGCTGAGTCGCTGGGGTCCTGTGATGGCTCTCGTGAGCGCTGGGGCACGAGAGGCATACCCTTTGGGACTTGAGGTCCTCTTGCTTCAAGACCAAGGTCCAGGTATGTTGGGGACTTCTAGATGAAGCAGTACAGTCTGTTCATGTCGGTGTGGGCGAGGACATTGAATCTTGGAAATTTCATACCTTGAGCGCAGTCCACTAATGACAGGCGGGTCACGTCAGAGAGTCTTAGCGGCGGATTGAGTCATACTTGCCCACGTTGTTATGGGACTCGCGCTCAGGAGGGAGTAATTTTGGCGTTGTCGGTAACCTGTGACAGAGGCAAAGATCCTGTTCTTCAAGTCGCTTTGTTATCCCTGTCTACTCTATGTTGTGAGACATGGACGACGAAATAGTGACTTGAAGAGACGATCAAATGCCTTTTGGTAATAGTGTCTCCGCAGAATCATGGTGTAATCGCTGGATTATTACGTGTCAAATCAGACGATTGCACCGTGAGTCTGAATCGAGGCCTACTTACCTGTAAGTCCGTCACGCCACTTCGCTATATGGGCCATGTGGCACGCTATAACCCTGCAACCGATCCTTCCCATCGGGTTTGTATCTGTAAGAGACATCCGGCTATGGAGGAGGCCAAGGCGGGCGCCCACAATCGCTCGATGGCTGGGGACGATGCATGTTTCATTGTCGAGAGCTGCTTGGTAATGGGAAAGGGCCTGCATGGTGACTCGCGCGTGGTGACCACCCGGGAGTGGCGTCGTAGGAGTGAGGCGAGGCTGTACGCGGCCCACCCGGCATTTTGCCCCCAATAGATTGAATGAGAGCTCTAGCAAACCCAGAATTACATGGAGCTCCTAGTATTCGTGTCTTTGTGATTTCACAGCCAGAATTTCCTAAGTGTACTTCATGCTATGCAGCCATCACTCCTTCATTCAACTTATTTAAGCATCTCTATGCTTCCATAACGTACATATGGAACTTAAAATATCGGAGACGAGGACCTCCAGCCAAGTATTAATAGCGTCCGATATTTTCATGTTTCACTAATGTTTTCCCGGGGTATCTACATACTGTGCTTCTCCTGCACACCTAACACACTTCATTCTATTTGTTTTAAAACGTCCTAATCTTAACACGGTACTTGGCATTATCGAGTGGAGAAGATATGTCCGTAGTGGGTAGACTTGTAGGATGCGGAGGAAGACGCCATTTTTGAGTCAAGGTGCACTTGAATAATCGAAAACACCTCTGGAGCAATGTTGATATGGGACCATGTCAAGTCCGAAAACATGCTCCAAAGCGCGCGCGAGGACAGAATGCAATCAGGATGGACCAATTGTGTTCACATATTCTTGATGTAAATGACCTCGCGAGTAAGTAGCCCCTTCTGGTGTTTTTTCATAGCATTAGTTTTGTACTAAGCGGATGTATTTATTTGTATTTTGCACATCGACATTACTTTCTACGTTTTTTTTTCAGATATTTAGGTGTAAAAAATGGTAATTAAATGGCATCAGTAACGTGGCTCTGTGTCAAATCATCACACAGACACTATCTGTCTCTATATCTGTGGACAAGATACCCTAGTAGCCCCTACGACAGTAACACAGTTCAGTGATCCACAACCGGGGTTCGCGAACCCTGGGGTTCCGCCGACCATCATCCAGGGTTCTGCGAGAAACAGTACATAATGTATGTGCTATTACAAAATGAAGTGATCTTAATTCATGAAGTTCAAATTCCTATTCAAACAACACGTCACAATCACGTTCCCAGACACCACATACGTCGTACGTGTCAGTCAGTACAATGTATATAGTAATAGGGAATCAAATAATATGCATAGATTAGAAAAAATACTGTTATTGCCGGGCGGGATACGCCCCCATTCATTCCTACTTCCTCAAGTGTGGTGGCGACAACAGGTGGTTGGTAGGAGGTGGGACGCAACCCCGTCGAGTATCAGTACGTGCTCAACGGTGCCCCGCCCCTGACTTCACACATCGTTCGCTTCATATCAGTCGTTTTGAGCAGCTGCAACGAGTGAAACGTTGTTGTTAATTAATCTCACCAGTTAATATTAGTTTTTGAATACGATTTCACGACTGAAGCATTTTCAAATATTTGAAAAGAAAGCATGGCAGTGGAGAGGAGGACGTGGACGAAACTTCACAAATACCACAGCCAGTACGAGTAAGGAAAAGTGAGTGTTGTAAAAAAAAACACGCATTTACAATGCAGTTATCTGCCATTGGCTTACATGGACTGGAGAAGAAAAACTGTCCCCTATCTTGTCCCCTTGTTGTGCAGTTTGTGGTAAACAGCTCGCTCACACGGCTATGACCCCAGCCAAGTGTAAGCGACACTTACCGTACTAATCACAGCCACTTGCAATAAACCGTGAGATTATTTTTCGAAGACCTTGGATTCACACACAGAAACAAAGAAAAGTTTTTGAAAGAAGGTAACCATCAGTGATAAGGCCCAAGAAGCAAGCTATTTAGTGCTGAGCTAGTTGCACAAGAAATGAAAAGTCACAGGACTATTGCAGAAAGCCTAATATGCTGCGTTGCAAAATAATTGTGCAGCATCATGCTGTAGTGAAAGCTAAAAGTGAATTAAACAAGGTTCCTGTTTCTATAATACACCTTAGTAGGCGTGTCGATGAACCTGTCCAAGCAATGTTTCTGGTATTTTGTCTGAAATACTGTCAAATAACAACTTTGCTCTGTCTAAGTAGCATGAGACACTGATTAACTGGTAAGCTTCAGCTGCTGTCATTTGTAACGATTTGAAAATGAAGGTGGATAATGAAAATTATTTTCTGTTGTAAGGCAACTGCCAGAAACTACAAGGCCACGTCCATTTTCAACATCTTGTCTTCTTTACCTGGAATCTTGTGGTTTGTCATGGAACCCGATGCGTTGAATCTGCACTGCAGGTGCTTTCCTCAATGATTGGCTCAAGTACAAGCGTTTGTCTTATCACGCTGAAGAAAACAACTCTTAATTCATAACAACTCAGCTGACTTTTCTCCACCGAGAAGTTTTGGTTTCAAAAACGTATTGGGATGTTTAAAACAAGTCCTTGATATAACTGTGACCATGGCTCACTTTATAAAGCAAGCGCCCTCTAAGTTCTCGCATATTTTTCAAGTGTTGTGTGAAAAAATGAAACAGATCACGTGCAGCGCTTTTCTCCAGCACACAGATAGCTCGCTGGCTTTCGAGAGTAAAGTTTTGACAAGGAGTTTCGAGCTGCGACCAGGAACTGCTGCTTTTCTTAAAAAGAATAATGATTCCTTTCGGTGAATGTCTTGAATCTACAAACTGGCAAATGAAAAAATAGCATTTTATCATAATATATTTTCAGCATTTAAATAACTTTGAACACCAGCCATGCGGGTGCGACAAGGCAAAACATGCGTGACTTCCCCCAGACAACTTCTTGCATACTAGATAAAGCTGATCCGCTGTTTGGAAAAAGCACCTTTTCAGAATGAAACGTCGAAATTTGTCCACTCCTTCCTCCTCCAAGTTCAAACTCAAGACTGATGTGAAAATGTTCTTCCTTAATTACAAGTCCTTTGGGATCACATGTCAGAAAAACTTCATAAGTACTTCCCCTCCTGTCATCGATAATACGTATGACCTGGTGAGAAACCCCGTCACTGTGTTCTCACCAAGTACAGAAAACCTACTTAGTCTGCAAGGAGAGGTAAGAACTGAGTGAACGTACAAGTGCGATCGAACCTTGAAATGAAATTTAATGAAGTATCACAATGACAAGTTTTGGATTTCAGCAAAGCAAGAGTATACCTGTACATCTCAGTAAAGTATTGGATGTTTACTTCAGTTATTTCAACTTCTTACCTCTGTGAACAGCTTTTCTCATGCCTGACCGTCCATTAAAAGCTAAATTAAGACAATTCGTACTCTGTCTGTCGAGGAAGAACTGTATCGTGTGTGTCTGTCAAAAAATCGGCCTAAGACATTTCACAGATACCAAGAGAAACAAAAGCCCAAGTGTCACACTGAAGGTAAGTCATAACATTATTGACGTTATTATTGTCGAACTCTTCATGAAATGTGGAGATGTAATTGTAGATTTCATATGAAAGATTAGTATTGGCTCAAGAACTTTTCTAAAAAAATAATATATATAGGGTTTGCCTTGGAATATGAAAAATTATTCCAGGGAAAAAAAAAAACCCTTTTTTTTTGGGCCCCAACCCCAATTTATCATTTTGGGGGCCCAGAAGAAAAATTTTCCCACAAAAAGCGGGCGGGGGAGGAAGCGGGCCCTACGCACCCGCGGGCTGCTGCTTTTTCTAAGACGCCAAGCCTCCTACTTTCCACCCCAAAATTTCTCTTAAACCAAACCATCCATCCAATGAAAAATAAGTTTCGTACGCCGTGTGTTTCTGTATTCGACCCTCTCATAATGACCCCAAACCACCTCGGGGTAGTGCATGCCGCACAGGGGGAAAAATGACAATGGGGGACTCCCCCCTCAAAAGGGCTTAAAAAACCCAACCTAGTAAAATCTCGAAGCGAACCGCATTTTCCAATGAGCCTTTAACTCTGGGCTCCCTCCGGAAAAAAAAATTAAATTGGAGCAGGAGGGGGATTTGTGTACGATACACCTCTGATGGGTGTGGGATACGACGTATCCTAATTCATGCCCGTTACCACCCTGAAGCTGCTAGCGTTCACTCAAGCACGCGATGGGAAGGGTCTCCAAATATGGAAAAAAGTGTTGAAACCATGCTGAACCCAAATCTTCAAGCCCCTCGTCGGGAGCTATCAAAAAACCAGAGGGAAAATCTTCGTTAGAAAATCTGCATTTTTGGGTGGGAAATAGGGTCTCTACTACGCCGGGGCCCTCGTATGAGAACCCCGTTTTCACCCCCGGAGTCCCAAAAGCGCCCCCGCCTTGGGAATGTCGAAAAGTATTTTTAATCTTCTAAACACAAAAAAAAGATTGGGCTTTCAAATGGCCAGGGGTCTCAACCGAAAGGGTTTTCTGCATCATTTTACGCACAAAATAACTCTTCAACCTCCAATGGAAAATTCGGGTTAGTAAAATTGGGGGGAAAACTATTCTTCTCACAACGAGTTGGAAAGAAATTATTGTTTTCAAGAAAAAAAATGATGGGCAGGGAAGGTGTCTCGCCCACAGGTTTTATACCTGTCCACACCACCTCCCCCGGGTGGTGGGGTTTAGTGGTGGGTTTTGGCCTTTACCATCGTCGGGATTCCCCTTAACGTCATCCCGCTGCAATCACCCTTGCGGGTTAGGGAGGCCCTGACCTTGAGCCCCGGCCTGAGCCCGAGAGCCCTGACCCTAGTGTGAGAAAATTTGAGAGGGGTTCCAAGGTTAAAATTTTTTACGGTATTCGAGCTGGACAGGGAATGCTGTTTTTCAAAGGAAAAAATTCCAGTTTCTGTAATGTCTTTAATTACAAACTGGGCAAATGAAAATACATATTTTGCAGTATTTTTCAGCATTTAAAAAACTTGAACACCAGATGCGGGTGCGAAGGAAAAAATTCTGACTTCCACGACAAACTTTTGCTTTAAGAAAAACTCGCTTTTTGGAAAAAGCACCTTTTTTAAGAGGAAACGTCGAAATTTTTCCATCTACTCAAAGTTCAACTAAAAACGAATATGAAAAATGTCTTCCATTAATTACAATTCATTGGGATCATGTCAAAAAAACTTCCTTATACTTCCCCCCCTTTGTCATGATACGTAAGGGGTGAAACCCTTCACTGGTTCTCAAAAAGTACAGAAAACCTATTGTCTGAAGGAGAGGAAGAACTGAGTAAACTACATGCGATCAAACCTTGAAAAATGAAATTTAATGAAGTATCACATGAAAATTTTTGGTTTTAAGAAAAGCAAGTACCCTGTCTTTCCAGAAAAGTTTTGGATTTTTTACCCCCTTTTAAAACTTCTTCCCTCTGTGAACAGCTTTCTCAGCCGACCGTCTTTAAAAAAGCAAATTAAGAAATCGTTCTGTTGTCGGGGAAAGACTGCGGTGTGTCTGTAAAAAAATTGGGCCAGAATTTAAATACCAAAGGAAACAAGCCCAAGTGTCACACTAAAGGGGAAGTAAAACATTATTGCTTATTAGTGTGAACTCTCAAAAATGGATGTAATTGTAGATTTTCATATGAATTAATTGCTAAAAAAAAATTTTTCTTAAAAAAAAAATATAAAAGGGGGTTTTCCTTGAAATATGAAAAATTATTACAGGGTTCCCCCAAGGTGAAAAAGGTTGGGAAAATCACTGCGTGATACTAGAAACATAACAACAAAGATTTAACTTGCCAACAAGTATTATTTTGACTAAGTTAGGAGACCAAGGAGGGACTGGGCACACATATTTGCTTGCACAGTGAAAGAATGTTAATAGCTTGGATGGAATGGTAACTAAAAGCTATGCGTTTTTATTCCAGGGTTTTTTGCATTGGCGACCCAAAAAAATCATTCAATGATTGTATTTTGTTGGAAAAAGATTGCTGGTTTCACAAAGAAAAAAAAATAAAAAATCCGTACCAAATTCAATCAGCAAAAAAACCAGTACCACATGAAAAAACAATCCATCACCATTTTTCCCCCATCAACGAAAACAGACAAAGCATTTCATCTAAGTTTCTCTAGTGATAAGAAACAAGGAAAGATGGCATCTTTTTCCCAAATGAAAATATTCCCCACATTTGTTAAGTAAAAGCGGGGGTTAAATGACTAGTGCGATTTTTGGAATTAAAAAAAGGAAACGGGCAGAGTTGTTTGGGTTCCAGACTTCAAGAATGGAATTTTCTCCACCCAAACCCCAAAATTTTCCCATTTCCGCTATCGCTCGCCATTTGCGTTTCATCATTTTATTACAGGGGGGAAAAAATTTTGTTTCTCCCACATTCAGTGGCCTGAGGGAAAAAGGATTGGCTCTCGCTATATCCAAAAAAATGGAGCGGTTAATTGTCTGTAAAGGTAGCCTTAAAGCTGATTACTGCAAAAACGGCAAGCAAAACCTTAAATACCTGTACACATCCCACTGGCCTTAATGAGATTATAAATCAAGGAAAACTGCTGCTAAGACTCAAAAAAAAGGGGACCACACAGGGAAATATTTGTGGCGACCTTAAAAGTAATCGTCAGCCCATTTATCATTCCTGATTTAATGCAGAAAAAATATAAAATGATCGAGTATATCAACAATATTTTGTCACTTTGCTTTCCAGTCCCCCTTTTTTTAAATGACCCGCATTCAAAATCTGTAAATCCCCGGCATTAAAAAAAAAATGACGAAAAAGCAGACAAACGCACCACGGCTCGGCGACGTCAAGTGGTACTTCCCCGCCCCCCCGATACAAATACACAGATAATCAGAAAAAAAAATAGTACTTGAAGAATTTTTGGGGGGGGTTTTGTATTTTTTTTTTGCGATATGGGATTCTTGCATCCTTCATGGTCAGCAAGAAAGCTGTGCCCTTTCAGAGGCTTAGCACCCTTTCCACCATTTTAAAAAATATGTCGGCAGCGCCCCGCAGTGGGGGTGAGAGGACCGGGTGAAGCCCTTGTCTGCCGGCTCCTCTCACCCGCCATGCCCGGCGCGCACAGAAAATCAGGCCCAAAAAGGTCAGGAAAAAAGGGTCTAAGTTCTCTGCAAAGGCAAGCTTTTTTTGCTGTACCAGAAAGGGTGCAAAATATATGCCATATCGCAAAAAAATAAAAACCAGAAACACCCAAAAAATTTTTCAAATACTAATTTTTTTTCTGATTTTCCCGTGATTTGTATAAGGCGGGCGGGAAGTACCGAAAATTTACGTCACCAGCAAGTTTCGCGCCACGGCTGGAATGAAGTGTTGTTTTCCCGCGCTTTTACAAGTCATGTTTTTAGGAAATAAGGCGTGGAAAAAAATTATTTTTTTTGGATTGGTATTTTAAATAACATTCAAAATAATTATGCAAAGAAAAAATGGGTCTGGACGATTTCTTTAAAATTGTATTATTATTCTTTGGGGAACGTGGGCTACAAAAGCACATGGTTTTTTTGTTTGGGAAAGCAAGACAACAAGAACCACTAAAAAAACATGATTGGCCATCTAGAACTGAAAGATTTTTGGTAAAAACGTGATACCCAACTTTTGACCCCCAGAAAATACATATTCCACCATTATATTAAATTTGGGGCCCCGACCACGAATCTCTGGGCTGTTTTACGCGACAATGTTTTGAAATTGCCCGGCTGCATAGCGCATTCGGCCGCCCGAGAAAGGATATGTGGGTTTTGGACTATCAATGACGGTTTTTAGATATAAGAATACGTAATCTTCGTAAATATTTTTTCAAAATTATCAAATTAAAACGTAAAACACGCTAAAAAAATGCCATTGATTACTAAAATCTTTCCCCAAAAAATTTGCGAGTCAAATTTTATCATGAAGGGTATCAATAAAGCGCAATTTTTTTTTGATTTCCCTTGATGTATTTTGTTTTTTCCCATAAAGAATTAGAACCATGCATAAATTTTGCATTAAATAAATAAATAAAAACACAATCGGCATTTCCCCCATGAAGGTTTTTTTATTTTTTTAAAGGTAATTTAACATGCTGCTAATTAATTTATCAGAAAAAGAAATAATATAAGTAAATAAAAAAAACATCACCAATCGGGAAATTACCCATTGATGATTTTGATTATTTATTTAACGCTAATTTAATTGTTTAATTTTTTATCCGAAAAAGGGAAAAATTTTCAAGGAAAGCTAATACAATTGCACTTTATGATACCCCTTTATGATAAAGTTGACTCGCATAGTTTTTAAAAAGGCGAAGAGTTTAAGTGAAAATTATTTTATGCATTTTTCGAGTTTGTAATGGCATTCTATAGTGGGTTTACTGTTTTTTATTTTAAATATTATAGAAAAAAAATTTACAAAACTACAGTCAATATATTGATACCCCGCTGTGGGGAGTCACCTTGTCGTGGTGGGGGGGCTTGAAGCGTGGTCGAGGCGCCACCCTACTCTGGCGGCCTGCTGCCATTGTTGGTTCGGTTGGGCCGTCGGCCTCGTGGGGCCAAGCGCCCCCCCCTTTGTACGGGAGGTGGGGCCTTCCGGGATGTCGCCTTTATGCTTCCTCCCCTTTTCCCTTTTTTAGGGCGATTTAGGCCCCGGTGGACCCTCTCTTCCGTCTCACCTTCTTTTTTCCTTTTTTTACTTCACGCTCCGCTCCCCCCCGTGTTTTTCCGTGCGTGGACCCCTATTTCCCCCCGCGCCCTCTACTGGAAGTTGAGTCCACCCCGGGGCGGGTTGTGTTCCCTTCGGGGGGCAACACGCTTCTTTGGTAGGGGGGGGTTTGGGGAAGACGGGAGGCCAGTGTGGCCCGCGGATCAATCGGGGGTCACGTTGGCTAGGGCCAAGCGGGGGCCTGCCTGTGGGGCCCCCGCCCCCCGGCCCGCGGCTGCCCCCACACACTGGGCAACCGAAGCGTTTTTCCCCTGCTACCCCGGAGCTTTTGGGTGAGGTCCTTCCCCAAAAAGACAGCCCCCTCTTTGGGCTCCGTGGTGGGGGGGGGCGTGGGGGAGGAATAATTTTGTTATGTTCAAAAAAAAAATTTCCCCCGGCCCTCCCTCTCTCCCTGACGTCCGTTTGTCCTCGCTTCTCCCTTTAATCTTCACATGCCACTCGGGCGCCTTCCCAGGCCCGACGTGGCACGAAGCGGGCAGCCGCCCTTCCTCCCCCTCAGCCCCCCGGTCGGCGGTCCCGCATCAAGGGACGCAGACAGGGTTGAGAGACGACCCGGGCCCTGGGGGCCTTTACGTTGGACACCTTGTTCTGTCCAACGGCCCAGGCCTTGTCTACAGAGCATTACATGTATTTTCAAGGCTTATGGGTGGTTCCCCGCACCCGTTTATTTTGATGACAATGGACAAAATAGGGCTACAAAATTTTGCTGGGGGCGATGATGCTTCCTTGCTTATGGGGAAAAGCCACAAGAGGGAAATTGGAGCGAGACATTACAGAGCGAACTCATTCGCTCCGAAAATTTTGGAGACCCCCCTGATGATACTCCCCAACCTTTTGAGAAAACTACAAATCTACTCACCGTCCCGCCACACCCCTCCCCCTTCTTGGTACGGGGTTTTATAAGGAAAGTGGGGGCAACTTTTTTTTGCCGCCGGTACTTAGAGAAAAAAATGGAATGATCCCGGAAGGCAACCTGAAAAGGTATGGCGGGGGGGGTTCAATCCGACCCAAAGACCTTATCAGGCTCGGATGCTTTTCCATGCCCATCCCGAAGAAGCATTTTCGATCCCATAAAAACCTCATCCAATTTAATACCAGTAAAGGCGAGTCTACAACTCGACCCTTTGATTTTTCGGGGGGCAGAAATACTAAACATGTGCCCGGAAAAAAGTTCAACAGGTTTATAAGGTCGGGGAAAAGCAAAAAATGATTATTATAACTTTTTTGGGTAATCCCCCCGATTCCATCAGGATCGGCCCCAGTCTATAAAAAAAAAAAAAACTTTTATCGACCGCCCTATGCGTGTATGATGCACAGTTTGGGCCCCGGCAAAAAAAATTTTGTAAATCCCCTCCTCGCTGTGTTTGATACTCGGCGTTGGGTTCCCATGCCACAGCTGACTGTACGAAAATCCCACGCTCCACTCCGTGTTGATCACCCCCCGAGTTTCCCCACAGTGTGGGACTTTTTAATTGAAGAAACATTCTTTATTTGGCCAAATCCCAATTTACATTTGGGGGTGCCAGAAGAAACTTTTCCCACAGACAAACAGGCGGGGGAGGAAGCAGGACCCCGCACCCCGGTGGCTGCTGCTTTTTTCTAAGACGCCTAATCAGCCTCCTACAGTTTTTCCCCCACCAAAAACTCTTAAACCTAAACCCTCCCTCCCAAGAAGAATAAGTTCCCGCTACTGCCGTGTGATTCTGGGAGTCTGCGACTCCTTCATAAGAGCTCCCAAACCCCCTTCGTTATTGGCTGCCGCACACGGGAAAAATGACAAAAGTGGACTCTCTCTAAGAGGCCCAAAAAGCCATCCTAGTAAAAAGCTCCAAAGCGAATCGAGTTCCAATGAGCCTTAGGGCTCGTGGGCGCCCCCGGCAAAAATTAATGCTGAGCAGGAGGGGGTGGATTGTGTACGATTTAAATACTGATAGGTTGGGAGTATGACGTGACTTAATATCACGCCCCCGTTCCCCCCCTGAAGTGAGCGATTGTCAACAGCACGCTGATGGGCGAAAGGTGTCTCACAAAATAGGACCACAAGTAGTTTATAACCGCGGGAACCCAAACTTCAAGACCCTCGTCGGGAGCTAAGTAAACCCAGAAGTGGGAAATCTTTGTTAGTAAATCTGCACTTGGTGGGAAATACGGTCTCTACTCCGGGGTCCCCGATGGAACCCCGTTTTTACCCCCGGATGTACGAAAACGCCCAAACCGAATTGGGAAGTACAGAAAAGTAGTTACCCCTTCTACAACACAGAAAAAAGATGCTGGGGTTTTTTAAAATGGCCAGCGTCTACAAGCCGTAAGGCTTTTGATCTCTTACGCACGAAATAAATCTTCAATCCCCAATGGAAAAAAATTTTGTGGATTACGTGCAAATTTGGGGGGAAATAGTTCCCCTTTCATCAAAAGAGTTGGACCCAGAAATTATCTGTTACAAAAAAACAAAGATAGGGCAGGAAGGTGTCTCTGCCCGACAGGTTTTATCCCTGTCCACCACCACCTCCAGCAGGTGGTGGCTTTAGGGGTGGTTGTGGCCTTTACCATCGTCGGGATGTCCCCTTACTTTTATCCCGCTGCAATCCCCCTTTTGCAGGCTGTAGCGGCCCTGACCCTTTGAGCCCTGAGCCCTGAGCCCTGAGCGGGCCCTGACCCTTTTGTGTGACGAAGTTTGAGAGGGGTTCCAGAGGTAAATTTTTTGACAAGGTATTCGAGCTGCGACAGGAACTGCTGCTTTTTCTTCAAGAGAATAAAAAATCCAGTTTCTGTGAATGTCTTGAATCTACAAACTGGCAATGAAAACTAGCATATTTAGCAGATATTTATCAGCATTTAAAAAACTTGAACACCAGCATGCAGGTGCGAAGGAAAACATTCTGACTTCCACAGACAAACTTCTTGCATTTAAGAATAAACTCGCTGTTTGGAAAAAGCCCCTTTTAAGGGGAAAACGTCGAAATTTTTTCCACTCCTACTCAAAGTTCAAACTCAAACTGAATATGAAATGTCATTCCATTAATTACAAGTCTTTGGGATCACTGTCAGAAAAACTTCCTTAGTACTTCCCCTCCTTGTCATCAGATACGTATGACTGGGTGAGAAACCCCTTCACTGTTTTTCTCACCAAGTACAGAAAACCTACTTAGTCTGCAAGGAGAGGAAGAAACTGAGTGAACTACAGTGCGATCGAACCTTGAAAATGAAATTTAATGAAGAAATCACATGACAAGTTTGGATTTAAGCAAAGCAAGAGTACCCTGTCATCTCAGTAAAAGTATTGGATTTTTTTTACTCCAGTTTTCCAACTTCTTACCTCTGGTGACAAGCTTTCTCATGCCTGACCGTCATTAAAAGCAAATTAAGAAATCGTCTTCTGTCTGTCGAGGGAAGAACCTGCGTGTGTGTCTGCCAAAAATTCGGCCAAGAATTAACAGATACGCAAAGAGAAACAAGCCCAAGTGTCACACTGAAGGTAAGTCATAACATTTTTGACTTATTAGGGGAACTCTCATGACATGTGATGTAATTGTAGATTTCATATGAATTATATTGCTCAAGAACTTTTCTAAAAAAAATAATATATATAGGGGTTCCTTGAAATATGAAAAATTTTTTAAGGGGGTTCCTCCAAGGTGTAAGGTTGGAATCACTGCGTGATACGTAGAAACATAACAACAAAGATTTAACTTGCCAACAAGTATTATTTTGACTAAGTTGGGAGACCAAGAGAGGGACTGGGCACCACATATTTGCTGTCACAGTGCAATGCAATGTTAATAGTTTGGATAAATGGTAACATAAAAGCTATGCCGTTTTTTAGTCCCCATGGTTGCATTGCGCGAGCCGAAAAATCACTTCAATGATTGTTATTTTTGTTGGACAAAGATTGCTGGTTTCACAAAGAAAAACAAATAAAAAATCACGTACCCAAACTGCGAATCAGCAATAAAACCAGTACCACATGATGAAACAAATCCATCACCAGTTCCACCATCAACGACAACAGACAAAGCAGTTCATCTACAGTTTCTGCTAGTGATAGAAACAAGGAAAGATGGCATCTATGTTCCACATGCAAATATTTCCCCACATTTGTTAAGTCAAGCGGAGTTAAATGACCTAGTGCGATATTTGGAATTACCAAAAGGAAACAGGCAGAGTTGCTTGGTTCCAGACTTCAAGAATGGAATCTTCTCCAGCCAAACCCCAAAGTTTCCCATTTCCGCTATCGCTCGCCATTTGCAGTTTTCATCATTTTATTTACAGGAGGAAAAGTTTGTTTTGCCCGATATCAGTGGCCTGATGGAAAGGATTGGCTCTCGCTATGATCCAAAAGAATGGAGACTGTTCATTGACTCTAGTAAAGGTAGCCTTAAAGCTGTATTACTGCACAACGGCAATGCAAAACCTTCAATACCTGTAGCACATGCCACTGGCCTTAATGAGACTTATGAATCAATGGAACTGCTGCTAAGACTCATCAAATATAAGGACCACAATGGAAATTTTTTGGCGACCTTAATAATCGTCCAGACCATTTATCAAAATTTCCCGATTTAAAGCAGTCAAAAAATACCATGATCGAGTATATTAACATATGTTGTCACCTTTTTTGCATCCATTCACCGTTTTTAAATGATCCGCATTCAAAATCTGTAATCCCAGCACTTTAAAAAAAAACTGACGACAGCGAGACCGCCCCCACAGCCCCGGCGACGTCAAGTTCGGGAGCTTCCAGCCCTGCCTGATACAAATCACAGATAATCAGAATAAATATAGACTTTGAAGAATTTTGGGTGTTTCCCGATATTTATTTTTTGCGATATGGCATAAAACTTGCATCCTCATGGATACAGCAAGAAGCTGTGCCTTTGCAGAGGCCTAGCACCCCCTTTCCGACCTATTTGACCATAATAGTCTGTGCAGCGCCTGGCAGTGGCGGGTGAGAAGCGCGGTGTGAAGCCATTGTCTTTGCCGGGCTCCTCTCACCGCCACTCCAGCGCTGCACAACATATCAATGGCCAAAAAAGGTCAGAAAATGGGTGCTAAATTCTCTGCAAAGGCCCGCTTTTCTGGGAATCCTGAAGGAGCAAGATATGCCATCGGCAAAAAATAAAATACCAGAACCCAAAAATTTTTCAAGTACTTATTTATTTCTGATTTCTGTGAAATTTTTATCAGGCAGGCTGGAAGCTACCATTGCGTCACCAGCAAGTTTCGCGCCACGGCTGGAATTTAAGCTGTTGTTTTTTTCCCGCGCTTTTTTTAAAGTCAGGTTTTTAGGGGAAATAAGGCCCTGAAATAATTAATTTTTTGTGGATTAGGTATTTTGTAAATGACATTCACATAATTATGCAAAGAAAAAATGGTCTGGAGATTACTTTTAAATTTATTATTCTTCTTGGTAACAGCTGGGTACACAAAGCACATGTTTTTTGTGTTTGACAGCAAGACAACAAACAATAAAAAACATGATTGGCATCTGACTGAACAGATTGTTGTAAAATGATACCCCCACCATTATTGCCCTCAGAAAATACATATCCACCACTTTTATTAAATTGGCCATAACCACGAATCTCTGGACTGTTCCCCGGGCGAAATGTTTAAATTGGCCAGGCTGCATAGCGCATTGCGGCCCGCCGAGAAAGAGATATAGTGGCTATGGACTTCATATAGACTGGGTTTTTTCAGTATAAAAGATAACTGTAATCTTCGTAAATATTTGTTCTAAACTATTATCAAATTAAAAACATAAAAACGCTAAAAAAAATCCCCATTGATTCACTTAAACTCTTCGCCACAAAAAATTTTTGCGAGTAAATTTTTTATCAAAAGGGGTATCAATAGAAGCGAAAATTTATTAGTTTCCCCATTGATTTTTCGTTTTTCCGATAAATGAATTAGAACCATGCAAAATTAGCATTAAAAAAATAAAAAAATCATCAATCGGGGCTTTTTTCCCGTTTGAAGGTTTTTTATTACTTAAGGGGAATTTTATACATGCGCTAATTAATTTATCAAAAAAAAGAAATAAATAAGTAAAAAAATAACATCCCCAATGGGGAGAATACCCGATTGATGATTTTGTTTATTATTTAACGCTAATTTATGATTGGTTCTAATTCTTTTATCCGAAAACAAAATATATCAATGGAAAGCTAATAAAATTGCACTTCTTTAAACCCCTTTCATGATAAAATTTGACTCGCTAGTTTTAAATGGCGAAGAGTTAAGTGAATTTTAAATTTTCATGCAATTTTTTTCTGAGTCTCGTAATGGCATTCTATAGTGGGTTTCTTTTTTTTATTGATAAATTAAGAAAACATTTCGAAAATACAGTACATCATAATACTGATACCCCCCCTGTGGGGAGTCACTTGGTGGTGGCGGGTTTGAAGCGTGGTCGAGGGCGCCCCCACTCGGGCGGCCTCCCTTTGCCATTTTTGGGTTCGGGGGCCCGTCGGCCTCGGGGAAAGCGCTCCCCTTCGTCACGGGGAGGTGGAGCCTTCGGTTTGATTCCCCCTTTATGCTTCCCCCCCCTTTTCCTCCTTCTTAGGGCGTTCTACCCCCGGTGAGCCCCTTTCTTTCCTCTCCGCTTTTTCTTCCTTTTTATATTTCAGCTCCGCCCCCCCACTTTTTTTGCCGTGCGTGGCACCTGATCCCCCCCGCCGCCCCCTTCTGGGAATTTGGAGCCCCACCGCGGGGCGGGTTGTAGTTCCCTTTCGGGGGGCAACACGTTCTTTGGTAGGGGGTTGGGGTAAACGGGGGCCAGTGTGGCCCCGCTGGATCAATCGGGGTCAGCGTTGGCTAGGGCCAAGCGGAGGCTGTGGTGGGCACGCTCGGTCCCGCGGCTGCCACCACACACTAGGAAACCGAAGCGTATCTTCCCGCTCCCCCTGGGCTGTGGGTGAGGTTTCCCCAACAGAAGCTTCCCCTCGTTGGGCCCCGGGTGGGTGGGGGCGGGGGGGGGGTGAATAATTTTGTTTATGTATCAAAAAAAAAAAATTTACCCCGGCCTGCCTCTCCCCCTGATCCGCTTGTCCGACTTCCCCCATTGAATCCTCTCCATTGCCATCTGGGCCTTTCCAGGCCCCGAGTGGCACGAAGCGGGCGCCGCCCTTTCCTCCTCACCCCCCGGTCTGGCGGCCCCGCACAAGGGAGCGGGGACAGGGATTGAAGACGAGCGGCCCTCGGGGCATTTTTACTTTGGCACCTTGCTTCTGTCCAACGTGCCCCAGGCCTTGTCATCAGAGTTTACTTTTTTTTCAAGGCTTATGGTGTGGTTCGCCGCATCCGTCTATTTATGAGAAAGGACAATAAAATAGGTGCTACAAAAAATTTTCTGCGGCAGATGAGCTTCCTCGTTTTATGGGGGAAGCCACAAAGATGGAATTGGGCGAACATTACAAGCCAAAATCATTCGCCCCCCGTAAATTTTTGGAGGGGGCCCTGATGACTACACCCCCCAAAACTTTTGAGAAAATACAACATCTACTCCACCTGTCCCGCCCAGGGCCCTACCCTTCTTGGTACGTGGCTTATTAAAGGAAAGTGGTGGAAATTTTTTTCCTTCCCCGCGCGGTATTAGAGAAAGAAAGGGAAATGATCCCGGAAGGCAACCTGAAAAGGGTTGGGGGGGGGTTCTAACCGGCCAAAGCCCTTACTCAGGCTGGGATGTTCCACTGCCCATCACGAAGGACAGCATTTTCGATACCATAAAAACCCATCCAAAGTTCAATACCAGAAAAAGGCGTGTTACACTAGCCCTCTTTGGTTTTCGGGGCAGAAATACAAAAGGCCCGGAAAAGCAACAGGGTCTATAAGGGCAGGGGGAAAAAAACTATTATTATAACTTCTATGGACAAATTCCCCTTCCCTAGGATCGGCCCCCCGTTATAAAAATAAAAAACTTTATCGCCGCCCTAGCGTGCTATGATGCTACACTTTGGGGGACGGCAAAAAAATTTGTAATTCCCCCCCTCGCTGTGGTCGATACTCGGCGTTGGGTTCCCCTGCACAGGACTGTACGTCAATCCCTATGCTTCCCCCGCGGTTGATACCCCCCCCCCATTCCCGCAGTGTGGGTTATAAATTAGAAGAAGACATCCTTTATTTGGCCAATCCCAATTTATCAGTTTGGGAGCGCCCGAAGAGAAAAATTTCCCCCAGACAAACAGGCGGGGGGGGAAGCAGGGGCTACGCATCCCGATGGCTGTGCTTTTTCTAAGACGCCAAACAGCCCTACAGTTCCCCCAAAAAATTCTCTTAACCTCCCTCCATCCCCAAGAAGAAAAAGTTTCGCTAGCGTGTGATTTGTGGGCTCTGACTCCCCTTTATAAGAGCCTCCAAAAACCCCTCGTGTAGTGCAGCCGCAAAAAGGGGGAAAAAAAAGACAATAGTGATCCCCCTCTAAGAGGCTCTCAAAAAAGCCTCCCAGTAAAGAGTCTCAAAGCGAACTCGCAGTTTAATGAGTCCTTAGGGCTCAGTGGGCGTCCCTCCGGCAAAAATATCAATTTTGAGCAGGAGGGGGTGGACTTTTGTACAGATACACCTACTAAGGTGGGGAGTACTGAAAGTACTCCCAAATCATGCCCCTGTTACCACCCCTGAAGCTGCTAGCGATTCACTCAACAGCACGCTGAGGCGAAGGGTCCACAAAATATGGAAAAAACAAGTATTATAACCATGCTGTACGCAATCTTAAGACCCTCGTGGGGGGTATCATAAACCTAGAAGTGGAAATCTTTTGTTAGTAAATCTGCCTTTTGGGGGACTACGGGGCTTACTACTGCCGCGGGTCCTGTATGAAACCCGATTTCACCGCCGGTGTACGCAAGCGCCCAACCCACATTGGGGAAGTACGAAAAATTTTCATCTTCTACAAAACAAAAAAAGATCTGGGGTTTTAAATGGCCAGCGTTTTCCCAAACGTAAGGGTTTTTGCACATCTTCACCCCGAAATAAAATCTTCCCCTCCTCCAAAGGAAAAATTCGTGGGGTAGTGCAAATTGGGAAAATGTTTCCCTTTCATCAACGATTTTTGGGCCCCGAAATTTTCGTTTCAAAAAAACAATGATAGGGCAGGGAAGGTGCTCTCCCCAATTTTATACCCGTCCACACACCACCTCCAGCAGGTGGGGCTTTAGGGTGGTTTGGCCTTTTCCATCGTCGGGAGTCCCCTTAACTGATCCGCTGCAATCCCCTTGCAGGCTGTAGCAGGCCCCGAGCCTTGAGCCCTGAGCCCTGAGCCCTGAGCAGCCCTGAGCCCTTAGGTGACGAAGTTTGAGAGGGGTTCCCGAGGTAAAGTTTTTTACAAGGGGGATTGAGCTGCGACGGAAAATGCTCTTTTTTTCAAAGAGAATAATAAAAACCATTTTTTGTGAAGTCTTGAATTACAAACTGGCAAAAGAAAATAGATATTTTTGCGATATTTACAGCATTTAAAAAAACTGAACACCAGATGCAGGGGGGCGAAGGAAAACATTCTGACTTCCACAGACAAACTTCTTGCATTTAAGAAAAACTCGTGTTTGGAAAAAGCACCTTTAAGGGAAACGTCGAAAATTTTTCCACTCCTACTCAAAATTCAAACTCAAACTGAAAATGAAAATGTCATTCCCTTAATTTTCAAGTCATTTTGGGGGTCACTGTCAGAAAAAATTTCCTTTTTACTTCCCCCCCTTGTATCAGACGTATGACTGGGTGGAAAACCCCCTTTACTGTGTTCTCACCAAGTACAGAAAACCTACTTTTTCTGCAAGGAGGGAAGAACTGGTGAACTACAGTGCGATCGAAACCTTTAAAATGAAAAATTTTAAAGAAGTATCACAGAAAGTTTTGGGTTTAAGCAAAGCAAAGAGTCCTGTCATTCAGTAAAAGTATGGATGTTTACTCCAGTTTTTAACTTCTTCCTCTGGAACAAACTTTCTCATGCCTGACCGTCATTAAAAAACAAATTAAGAAATGCTTCTGTCTGCGAGGAAAAACTGCGGTGTGTCTGTCAAAAATTTGGCCAAGAATTTTAAAAGATACGCAAAGAGAAAAAAGCCAAATGTACACTGAAGGGAAATCATAACATTATTTACTTTTTAGTGTGAACTATGACAGTGAGTAATTGTAGATTTCATATGAATTATATTGCTCAAGAAAATTTTTTAAAAAAATAATATATATGGGGGTTCCTTTAATATGAAAAAATTTTTACAGGGTTTTCCCCAAGGTTAAAGGTTGGGAAAACACTGCGGCTACGTGAAAAAAATAACAAAAAAGATTTTAACGCCAACAAGATTTTTTTGACTAAGTTTGGAGACCAAGAAGGGACTGGCACCCCAATTTTCTGGCACAGTGCAATGCAAATTTAATATTTTGGATGAATGGGAAATAAAAGCTATCCCCTTCTTAGTCCCCATGGTTTGCATTTCGCAGCCGAAAAAAACACTTCAAAGATTTTTATTTTTTTTGGACAAAGATTGCTGGTTTCACAAGAAAAAAAAATAAAAAATCACTACCCAAAATGCGAATCAGAATAAAACCAGTACCACTGATGAAACAAATCCATCACCCGTTCCACCATCAACGAAACAACAAAACAGTTTATCTACAGTTTTGCTAGTGATAGAAAAAGGAAAAAATGGCATCTATGTTCCACTGCAAAATTTCCCAATTTGTTTTGTCAAGGGATTTAAAGCCCAGTGGATATTTGGGAAAAAATTTTTCCAA
>JACEEZ010009932.1:0-10931 GCA_016584305.1 Chionoecetes opilio | reverse complement strand
AAGTTTTGAGGGGATTGATTATTCAGGATTTCTCCATTAGTTTATCTAAAGGGTTGAGATATTTTCCCGATTTAGGCCCTGACTAAAGGGCTGCCCCCCCCCAAAATCTTAAGAAAAGAAAAAAAAAAATCCCAAGGTCGTAAAAAATCATTGAAATGAATCCTAAACCCGGGACATATGTTTCCCGGGAGATAACCCTAGAGAAGTATTGAATAATCCCCCCAAAAAAATCAAAAGATAGAAAAAAAAATACCCCAAGGCCATGACCTAACCCCCAAGATTTGGGAAAAAAACCCAAAGAGTGGAAATCCCTACGTACAGCGTAGTTGGGCAGAGGGTTGAGGGTGGTTTATCGAGGGCGGACATAGCGCCCTAATGTGCACAGTTTGTAGACTTTAGGAAGATGCCCCGGTTTTTATAAAAATTTAAAAAAATCCGTTTCCGGGAAAGGGCATGCCCGGGTCGCTCAGAAAAGGGCCTTTCCGGGAAAAGGGCCCTTCCCGAAACCCAGGGGTTAAAACGGATTCCCAGTAAAAGAGGATTTCAACCGTCGGCCCCCAAAGGGAAATTAGGGGAGAGTGGTGAAAATTAGCCCCAAAGGGAAAAAGGGCCCCAAGAAAATAACTTTTTTTCCCCCCGGGTTTTCTTCCCTCTCCCCCCCACAAGGGAAGAAAAAAATCATTTTTAACAAGTCGTAAACCCGTAATGTGAAACCTACTGCCCCAGAGAGAAAAATTTAAAACTATAAAAAAATTAAAAAGAACAAAAAAACCAGGAAAACCCTTTTTCCGAAACACCCCAAAAACCAGACGAAAAAAGGACATCCAAAGTCTCAGGGGTCGTTTATGGGGATCACAGCAAACGAGGAAACGAAAAAAGTCCCCCCTCCCCTACAGGCATGATGACAAGGAAGTGTTCAAAGGTTTTACTTGCCCAAACTTCCGGGGGCCCAAAAAAGCCCACCTACTAGAAAAAAACACGGCATCACCACACAAGACCCTTTTTTAAAAGGGAAAATACAGAAAGGGTGACATGTGAAAAGAGGGACAGCGATTTCCCCTTTTTAAAAACCCACGGTACACAAAAGCTACAACCCACAAGTTTAAACGTACAGCAAACGACCTACAAGCTCCCCCAAAAGCATGAAAAGAAAAAAGGGTAGCGATATCCAACCCGGAAAAAAAAAGGGGGGAAAAATTTCCCCCCAAAACCCCCCCCCACCGGGGGGCCCCAAATTTTTTTAAGGGGGCCCCACTGCCCCCAAACCCCCCCCCCCCAAAAAAAAAAAACCCCCCGCTGGTTAAAAGGGTTTTAAAAAAAAAAAACCCCAAAAAAACCCCGGGGGAAAAAAAAAATTTTTTTTTTTTTTAAAAAATTTTAAAACAAAAAAAAAAAATTTTAAATTTTTTATATAAAAAAAAAAAAATAATTTTTTTTAAAAAAAAATTTTAAAAAAATAAAATAAATTTTTTTTAAAAAAATATATATATTAAAAATAATAAAATTTTTTTAAAAAAATACCAAAAAAAAATAATATTTAAAAATAAAAAAAAAAAAATTTTAAAATTTTTTTTTAAAAAAAAAAAAAAAAAAAATTTTTTTTAAAAAAAAAGAATTTTAATTTTAAAGAATTTTAAAAAAAATATATTTTTAAAAAAAAATTTTTTAAAATTAAAAATTTATAAAATAAAAAAAAAATATAAAAATTTTATAAATAATATTATATTCATTTATTTAAAATATAAAAAATATAAAATAATAAGTAAATATTAAAAAGACTCTTAAAAAATATATATATAAATAATCTTATATATATATTTTAAATTTTATATATATAATATATATATATATAAATATATATATAATATATATAATATATAATTATAATATATATATATATAAATAATATATAAATATAATATATATACATAATATATTATATATATATATAATATATATATATATTAATATTATATATATTACATATAATATATATATATATAATAAATATATTATATATATATTATATAATAATTATATATTATATTTTATATTATAATATATATATAATATATATATATATATATATATATATATATATATACATTATATATATATAATATATATAAATATATATATATATATATATATATATAATATATATAATAATATATATAATATAATATAATATTATATATATATTATATATATATATTATAAAATATGTATATATATAAAATATATATATATATTTTAATATTATATATATATAGATATAAAATATATATATAATATATATATATATATATATAAAATATATATATATATATATATATATATATATATATATATTAAATATAATTTTAGATATAATAATAAATAGATAAATATATATGTATTATATTTAAAATATAGATATATATATATCAATAATGGATTATAACCTCTAAAGAAAATATATATATATATAATAGCTATTTATATAATAATAAATAATATTATATAGTAATAGTATATTTTTGTATATCTATTATAAGATATTATATATTATAATATATACTTATAAAATTATATATAATTATATATAATATTTATTGTATATATTTAATAATATATATATATATTATATATATAATATTTTTATATATATATTTAAATTTTATATAAAATATATATATATATATATATTATATAAAATAATATATATTTTTTATAAATATATATATATATTTTTATATATATATTATATATATATATTTTTAAAATAATATATATAATAAATATATTATTATATATTTTATTTATAGATATATAATATATTATATAAAAATATATTTATTTTTTATAATTATTTATATATATATATATGGAAAAATAATATAATTTTTTAATATATTAAATATTATATATATATATATATAATATATTTATATATATATATAATATATTATAATTATAATATTAATATATAATAACATTCTCTTTGTCTTAAGAGGGGTTTTTATCTCTTTAGAAATCAAGTTATGACTTCGCCGTAGCGGTCTTTTTGCTGTTTTTGCGTTTTTCGTGTCATGAACCCTTCTTCAACGGGGAGAGAGTTTTCTCTTCGGGGTAGGGGTGAGCTGAGGGGGGGCGGTAGCCACTATTAAGAAAAAAAGTTGGGGGCCCCTCGTGGACGGGCGACGCAAAGGGGGACTTCTGCCCCTCCTTGCTTTAGTCTCGCGGTTGGATATCGTACCCTTTTTTTATCATGTGGGAGAGTTTGTAGGTTGTGTGATTTAAGCTTGGGATTGATAGCTTTGTGTACAGGCTTCAAAAATTTGGGAAAGTCTTACATCTGTGCACTTTGTCGACCATTTTGTTTTTTTTCTAAAAATGATCTTGTGATGGTGATGCCGGTTTCTCAGTGGGTGATTTTTTGGGGGCTCCGGAAGTTAAGGGCAAGGGGGATCGAACAGCTTCGTTGATATGCGTTTGTAGGAGGAGGGGAGGCTTCACAGTTTCCTCGTTTGCATGGACCCTAAAAAAGACGGGGAGATTTGGTAGTTCTTTCGTTGGTTGGGCTGTTCGGAAAAGGGGGTTGGGGGTTTTCTTTTTCTTGTAAAAATTTATATTTTTATTTTTCCCCGGGCAGTGGGTTTTCACAACGGGGGGACGACTTGAAATAGTTTTCTTTTTCTTCCTTGTAACGGGGGAGAGGAGAAAAAAAACCCGGGTGAAAAATAGTTAGTCTTTGGCTTTTCCTTTGGCGCTAGGATTGCCCCAGTTTCCCCATAAATTTTTGGTCTGGGGGGTTGAAGTCTCTTTCATGAAGCCTTTGTTAACCCGGGGTTGCGGCAAGCCTTCCGGAAAGGGCTTTGTGAGCGACTGCGGCATCCCTTCCGGAAGGTGTTTTTAATTGCAAAAAAAAACGCGCATAATTTCCCTAAAAGCTACAAAACGTGTACATGAGGGCTATGTCAGCCCTCGATACCACACACACCATCTGCCAAAATACGCGTACGTAGGGTACCCCCTTGGGTTTTTTTAAGATTTGGGATTAGGTAGGCCTTTGGGATATTTTTTGTTATTTTGGTTTTTTGGGAGGGTTTATTCAATATTCTCTAGGGTTATCTAAAGGTAAGCATATGTACGGGATTTAGGATTCATTTTCAATGTTTTCTAACGCCCTTGCATATTTTTGTCTATCTTATGATTTGGGGGGTCAGCTTGAGTCAGTCCAAAACGTCATATGCTCCCCTTTGAGATAAATACGGAAAAATACCTGAATAATCAATCCCCAAAATCTTGGAAAAAAATCCCAAGGAGGATCCTGACCCCAAATCAGCAGTCTCTTGCAAAGCGGTTTGGGCCTTTGCGCCGAATTTCAACTCCTGACCACAATTTCACCCCAACCCCATACTTTTGGTTTTAAAAAAAAAATATTGCAGGATGGGATTTTTATCCCTTTGGACGTTTTTGGATTTCATCCAATTTGTAAGGTCACGTTGGCATCACATTGCCGCACTGGGGGCACAAAAAAAATTCACAGCTCCCGCAGCCCCCTTTTTAATGGGATTGGTAGATCGCTCGATTTCTTGTGTAGATTTACCACGTGTTTACAGTGTGTAAGGCTCTTTAAATTTAAGCCGTGGCGAGTCCTTATATCTTTGGGGGCTTTCCCTTTACTCCTTTGGGGGCAGTATCCGGGGCTTTTCACTGGGGTAGGGGGGGCAGCAGACCCCTCCACCATGGTGAAAACCCCCCCCGGGAAAGTATTTAGGGGGTGATGGGGTGCGCAGATTTTATCATCGAAAATTCCCGTGTCCTCTTGTCCAGAACACACTTAGCGTCTCAGTACACGGGGAGAGTAGCTGCAGCCTGCACTCAAAAAGACATATCCTTTACTACGACACTACACGACATCACCTTACACCCCTACATCTTTTCACTCAAAATTTTAAAAAAATAGCTACAAACCCCCTGCCTCGGGCCCCAAAAGGGGAGAGGACCATAATAGCCCCAGGTGGCCGACATTCGATGACGACGGGTCTTGATACTTCCTCTAACTTCTCCTTAATCTTATGAACTTTTCGGGTTTAGATCAACTTCAATCTGTCGAAATCATCTCCCCTCTAAATTTACTTTTTTTTCTCCCCGAAACCCAGTTTTGGGTTTGAAAAAATGACAGCAGTCCCTTTTTGTTCCTTTTACGTCTCTATTCCATTTTTAACCCAAAAGCTGGTGTTGGTATATGTGCGTGACGCATCACTGTCATTGCCCACGGTTTGAATCTTCCAAAAATTTTCTAACATCGGTTTCAAATTTCAAGTCCTCTATACAAAATTTATTGTGTGTAACTTATCAAAATCCTCAAAACTATAAAAAATTTCTTCAAATATTAATACGAGGTGGAACACATCCAAAAAATTTTTCCCTTATGCGAAAAACCCTTAGGGATTTCAAATTCACCACCGCTTTTGCGGCTATATCTTTTTTTCAGATAAAATTTGGGACCAAGCTACAGCTTTTCATCCTCCAAGCCCAAAAGAGAGCGGTGCAGCCCCCTCCCCGTATTCGCCCGCCTTGGGACACCCCCAACATTCTGATCTTTCCTAGTACTAACCCCTCTGTTACTTGTAAAAAATTTCACTCCTTTTGGGTTCCTCAGTCACAATCATATTTATGTAACCTGTCCACACCCCGGGGGGCCGCCTGGGACCCACCAAAGCGGAGGTGCTTTTGGCGTTTAAAAACCAGTAAGTGGGGGGGACCTAAGGAAATACTACTCGTTTTTCCCATGGAATGATTATTGCTTCCATGCAGGGGGACCCATCTTTTGGGGCAGAGCGCATAACTGAGGCCATTGCTCTGGCAGGGGGGTACATTCCAAAACCATTCCTTAACCAAAGGCCCGTCCACCTGGTTTAAAACTAGATTTTCCCATGCTGCCCAAAGATAGGGGGGCGGCTCACGGGGGTACATAACATCCATTCCTGAATTCAGGTTTTTAATATTTTACCCCATAATCATGCAAATCTTTATTTCCCAAATTGCCAAAAACCTGTTTTTATAGAAAATTTCAAAATTTTTATAAATCAAATTCCTCTCGGATTTTTGGCCCCTAGCAATACTGTCTTAAAAATTTTTTCTTTCCAATTTCCCCTCTATGTTTCACCCAGCGGCTTACAGCGTTCATCTTTTTATAAACTGAACTTTTTCGCTAAACCCTTTTGATAAAAAATTCCACTCGGGTTGATAAAGGGCTTTTCCTCCTTCCCCTCCATCCCAGAAATATTAGCCGTTTTTAAACCCTTTCGTAAGATGTTTTATTTGCCATTTTGGCCCAGATCCCCGGTAGGTTACGGCCTAACGGAGTCCCCAAATTTTTTTTCCAAAACCTTGCTTTTTTTGCTTGCATCCTGCCTGGTCAAATATTTCCATCTTTGTTATCTTTCCACCCCTTTCCTTTTTGCGGAAATTTGCTCAATCCCAACCGTTCCAAGAAGGGTGATATTCTAAACCCCTTAAAATTGCCGTCCTATAGCTCTAACTTCGCCCTTTTTAAAGCTTTTAAACTAACTTAAAAGAAGAGCTTTAAACATCATCTGTTTACAATCTTTATTGATGTAGTCAGTTTTCCCTCAAGGGCGACTATGACAAAATTTTTAGCTTCCTAAGAATCTTGGGCATCCCCCTTTAGGGGTTCGGGGAAAAATTTTTTTGTTGCCCTGGGCATATCAAAAACTTTTATAGAGTCGGCACAAAACTTTTAAACTCGAAACTACCTATTGGTTTATATCCTTCTCTCTTACCGTATCTTAAGTTTTTTTTCAAACCGTTTTTTTGCGGGTATGTAGACGGACTTTATTCTCCTAAGTCTATCAATACTGGGTCCCTCAACTTTCTGCCCTATCAACAATTTTTTTTATTTTTCATGATGACTTCAAGCTAATCAAAGCCCATCCACTAACGCTGAGATTCTACCCCGAATTTTTTAAAGTTTTATTTATAAGACGGCCAACCAACAGGAAAGAGCATTTACGGAGAGATGCCACCGAACCCTAAAATTCTGATCTTTCTATTATTTTGATTGAGGGCAAAATAGACCTTTTTGTTTAATGCTTCAAAAAAAAAAATTCTTCACCTATCTATCGACAAAAACCTACCAGATAACCTTCCCTCTTTTTCAAGACATCAGCATCTCCCACAATGAACATTTTTTGGGCTATCCTTATAAATATCTGAACTTGAAATCTCACATTATCTTTTGCTAAAAATAGCTTTTAAAAGTATGTGTCTATGCGTCTGCGTCCATTTTTTTTTTCCTCCCCGCTGCTTGCTCTGTACAGGGCCTATCGCCATGTAGAAAATTTTCTCACATGTTGGGGGGATCCACAATACACTTCCTAAACAGGGTTTTTCAAAAAAAATTTTTGTTTCTCAACTCCCCTCTGACTGACTGTCTTCAATCTTTTTTAAAACACCGCCGAAAAGCTTTTTTTTTTGTTTTTTCCAAAGATACATCCCCCCTCCCCCGGCCTTTCTGCAGAAGACTTTTATCATTCCATCCTATCTGTCCCTTTCTTAAAAATTTTTTTTTTTTTTTTTTTTTTTTTTTGGTTTTTTTGGTTTTTTTTTTTTTTTTTTTTTTGCAAAACCCAAAACTTTTCAAGGAAACAAAGAGACCTCCCCCGAATACGTAAAAATTTGGCCCAAAAACATTTTTTTATTATCTTTCTGTTTCTTTATAGGACTGCAAAAAAAATGGGTTTTTTTTAAACCCCTTTTTTTTTACTTGAACCTTTGTGAGAAAAAAAAAAAAAACACGCACGCCCCACGACGCACGCATGCACGCCCCGCACGCACGCACAAAAAGCGTACGTTTTGCATAGGGGAACGACAACGCCCCAAAAACGTGGCTGAGCGGTTAATTCACCGTGGGCAGCCAACCACTGTAAGACTTCTGACGGACCCCCCGTTTTTAGGACTGCGTTTCCAAGGGAAAGCAAGACTTTTCAAAATCGCAATGCCTCGCCCTACGCATGGACAGACTTTACCTTTCATCTAGTAAGCCTCCAAAAAAACCCTTTACCCTTTGGGCATGGCCCGGAGACCTCAAGTCCCAAAAGGGTTAAAAAATCTCGTGCAGCACTTCGAGGGGGCCCCACCCGGACATTCAGCGACCCGCAAAGGGTTTT
Source organism: Chionoecetes opilio (assembly GCA_016584305.1). NCBI lineage: Eukaryota > Metazoa > Arthropoda > Malacostraca > Decapoda > Majidae > Chionoecetes > Chionoecetes opilio. The sequence goes on along the minus strand of JACEEZ010009932.1, from coordinate 2,751 downwards.
GGATCCAAAAGCAAGATAGTGATTTGGGGTTGCGGGGATGCTCCCAAAAACTTTGATCTACAATTTTTCCCAATACCGCCCAAAAAAGGTGAAAAGTGATGGGGCAAAGGGCCACACTTTGGCCACTCCCGTATTCACAGGAAAAAAAAAATAAATACACCTCCCCCCCACTTCACAGCACTTTTTAAACCCAGAGACGGCCCGTCAAAAACAAATAGTCCGCCAGGAAAACCCCCGAAGTCGCAGAAGATCCCAGAGTGATCACGATGCACTTGTCAAAGCTTTTTGGACAGCATAGGGTGCAATTTTCCCCATCGAAAAATCACGTCGGCGTTCCACAAAGGGCACGAAGTGCAGGATACGGTTGTTGTTGATCAGGCGGAACCCAGACAGCTGAGGTCTCTGTGCTTTAGCAGTCAGCAAAGGTTGGAAGGCCCTGCCGCACGGGCAGTGTAATACGCTTAAAAGTTGCAGTTCTGACGGTTTTCCTTTTTTGTCCAGATAGGGATGACCAAATCCTTTTCCAGTCAGGAGAAAATGTACCGATTGCCCCCACGGCAATACTAGTACCAAAGAATCCCTTTTAAAGCTTTGTTTCCCCTAAATTCAAAAGCTTATAACATTTTTGAGGATAAAAAAAATTGTCCCACAATTTTTTTGGTGCTACTGACAGGGTTTTTCAATTCAACTTTGTATATTTGTAATAGCATCCCAAATTAAACCATAGAAGACGTGATGCTGATTTTTTCTTGTATCCGGTTTATAAAAGTTTTTATACGGTTTTGTTGGGCTTTCAAACAATTTTTTTTTCACGCTTTTAGAGGATGCTTCCAATTTTCCCCCCGGTTTCCCCAAATTCCCGGGTTGTGAAGTTTTTTGTAGCGTGCGGGTGCGGGCGGGCGAGGGATTTATCACAAAATCACATTTATATCTATCTATCACTAGAAATACTGTATAAAATATAAAATATAATAATTAAAATTTAATACATATATATATATATATATATATATATATATAATATATTAAATATAGATAGAAAGAATAATGACATAAATCTCTCTCTCTTTTTCTCTCTCTTCTCCTCCTCTCTCTCTCTCTTCCCTTCTCTCTCTCTCTCCTCCGCTCTTTTCGCTATATTATATATATTTTTTTTTTTTTTTTTTTTACACTTTGGACTATAGCGCCTGAGGGAGTGACGACCAAGGGGGGGATGGTAGGCCTGTGCTCACTGAGGGGGGTGAGGTTTGGGCCCCATCCGTAGGGCGCAGGCAGGATTTTATAGTGAGCCCGTGTTAAGGTCAGCCGCCCCCCTGGTCTTCTGATGCACTCGCAATCGAAGGGAGATTTTAAGGGGGGGGAATGGGGTGTTTTTGGCCCCTCGGGGGCGAGCAAAAAATTTTAAGTGGGTTTTTTAGGTCTCACCGGGATCGAACCGGGTCTTTTTGAACGCCACTCGGTGGGGGGGCCAAACCCCCCCTTTCACCGCCCTCCCCATATATATATATATATATATATACATATATATATATATATATATATATATATATATATATATATATATATATATATATTATATATATATATGTATGTTTCTGTGTGTGTGGAAGGTGTGTGTATGTTGTGTGCGTGTATGTGTATGAGTGTCTGTGTGGGTGGATGTGTGTGTGTTTATGTTTTTTTTTTTTTTTTTTTGTTGTGTATGTGGTGTGTGTGTGGTGTTGTGTGTGTGTTGTGGATGTGTGTGTTGGTGTCGTGGTGTGTGTGTGTGTGTGTGTGTGTGTGTGTGTGTGTGTTGTTGTGTGTGTGTACGTGTGTGTGTGTGTTGTGTGCGGTGTGTGTGTGGTGTGTGTGTGTACGTGTTGTGGTGTGTGTGTGTGTGTGTGTGTGTGTGTGTGGTGGTGTGTGTGTGTGTGTATCGTTGTTGTGTGGTGTGTGGGTTGTGTCGTGGTGTGTGTGGGTGTGTTATCCTGATTGTTCCGTTCTCCCTTCACACACCGTTCTATGCACTGCTAAATCTGGTGAATAATTTTCCGATAAGATTATTCTTATCTTAATGGGTCTCCTGTGTGAAAGTTTTCTAGGCGTTAACAAACATTGCAAATATTCGACACAAATAACTGACAACAAAAATAGATAAAATAGGAAAATATAAAGTTTAGATGCGACGATAACAAATACAAGAAGGTATAGGCGAGGAGATTCAAATTGTTATAATTAAGCAAGTAAAATGGTATCATATTTACTATTCTACTTCACTCTGTCATCCGCGTCGGGTTATAGGTAGGCATGTAAACCCTTTATAATATTTCCTCATAAAACTGTAATACATGCAATTTCTCGGGTGTTGCATGCAAAGGATGATGGAAAGGACTGAAACTACTTACATACCTCAGGCAAGTGGCGGTGCCGTGGTAGGTATATTGGCCCTCCCCTTACCCGACCAGAAGCTGATTTATGCATGAGAGTTAATATAATAATATGTAGCTAAAACACACGTCCATACAATATTCATGTGTGTAATTCATTCGAACCGTATGCTACAAAGGAGTACTAGGATGAATGAGTGATAACAGCAACATACACTCACACTCCTGGGCATATGGTGTGTGTTTGTGTGTCTTTGTGTGTGTGTTGTTGTGGGTGATGTGCGTGTGTGGTATGCGTGTGGAGTGTGTGTGTGTGTGTGGTGTGGTGCGGGTTGTGTGTGTGCGTGTGGTTGTGTGTGTGTGGTGTGTGTGGTGTGTGTGT